>PYUH01001183.1:31089-58525 GCA_016808085.1 Suaeda aralocaspica | reverse complement strand
ATTCCCGTACTCCAAAATGCTAGATCAGATTACGCTCTGATTGAAAAGTTGGACTTGCCTATTCATGGCCAGCGGAGTTGAGGCCCTATTTTCTTTCGCATAAATCATTGGTGTACACTGATCAACCGCTCAAAAGCCCCTGTCCAAAACTTCTGGAGAACTGCCCAAGTGGGCTCTAGAAAGGCTCATTTGACATCACCTTCGAACCAGGAAGGCACTATTAAGCCAAGCTATTGCTGATTTTATAGTTGAAATCAAGAGGCCGTCCATGGAAAACCAAGTATTGCCACTGACCTTATGATTATGGCCATCCACTCAAATGGATGTGGGGCAGGCGTTATTGTAAGTCACCTGATGGTGACATCTATGAGTATGCAATGAATTCAAATTTCAGACATCAAATAATGAGGCCGTACGAGGCATTGATTGCCGGAGTCCAATTATGCGATCTGCTAGGGCACAAAAAGTAGAGAGCAAATCAGACTCTCAGCTCTTGTGACCAAGATTGGCGCCTCATGAGGCAAGAGCATGCAAGTTGGCCAATACAGAATAATACTTCAGAGAGTCAAGATTGACAAGTTTGAAATCAAGCCAGATCCCACGGTTTGAAATAATCAAGCTGATGCCTCTTTCAACAGTTAGCAACTCGTAGTGGGGGAGAACAAAGTATACCGGATATTGGACTCCATTTCTCTCAGCTAACAGGACAGCTGAGAGTGCATGGTCTGATACTGCCAAATAAATAAATAAAGTTTCTTTTTCAATAGGACTGGTTAATCTTGGGAGAGTATGTAGGTGCTCTTTTAAATGAATGAAAGCTGATTCGGCTTCCTCCGTACATTCTAACACCGGACTGCCCTTGCCTGTCTTTGCCTTTCTTTTGATCGTATCAAAGAAACAATGGCATTTATCACCTGCCCTTGATAGAAATCTACCAAGAGCCGCTAGGTATCTGGTTAGTTTTTGCACCTCTTTAACGTTTCGAGGTGAGGTCATATCTAGCACAGCCTTGACTTTGTCTGGATTATCCTCAATCCCTCGTTCATCCACAAGGAAGCCCAAAAATTTTCCAGAAGTTACCCCAAAAACACACTTCTTTGGGTTTAACTTCATCTTATACCTCCTTAATGTTTCGAAGGTCTCTCTTAAATCTGCCACATGATCTTTCATTTCTTTACTTTTGACAATCATGTCATCAATATATGCTTCCATGTTCCGTCCCAACTGCTGTTTGAAAACATTATTTACAAGACGTTGGAAGGTTGCCGGAGCATTTTTAAGACCGAATGGCATCCTTGTATAGCAATATAGACCCTTCTCAGTTACAAAAGCTGTTTTTTCTTCATCTTCCTCCCATAGAGGAATTTGATGACATCCTGAGTAGGCATCCATAAAGCTCAATAATGCATGTCCTGCCGTTGAATCAACCAATCGGTCAATCTTTGGCAAAGGAAAGCTATCCTTTGGACAAGCTTTGTTAAGATCAGTATAATCGACACACATTCTCATGGTGCCGTTTGGCTTTGGAACCAAAACCACATTAGCCACCTAGTCAGGATATTGGCATGGTCTGATGAATCCTGCTTCCAAAAGCTTATTCACTTCTTCCTCTACTGCCTTATTGCAAAGTTCGCCCAAATTTCTCTTCTTTTGGCGAATTGGCTTAGCATCAGGTTTCACATTTAGCTTATGTACAGTTATACTTGGGTCAATGGCTGGCATCTCCTCTACCTCATATGCAAAGACGTCCCTGAACTCTCTAAGTAGCTTCCTCATATTTGCCCCAACCTGGTCGTCTGGGGCCGAGTTACTTGGCTTGAATTCGTCAAGAACGAAATCTTCGTGTTCACCAACTCCCTGAGGCCGAGTTACTTGGCTTAAATTATGAATGGCCATTAGTTCATTTTTAGCCATACCCCCGGTCTTCCTCTTCTTTGTTGGCTCTTCCACCTCTTCATCCCAAGCAGTAGGTTTAAGAGTGGTGATATAACATTCTCGGGCCATTTGTTGATCCCCACGAAGAGTACCTACAGTTCCATTGTTACACTCATACTTCATGAGCATGAGGTGTGTAACAATTACTGCTCTGGATGCATTCAAGGTTGGCCGTCCCAAAATAATATTGTATGCCCATAGTTCCTTGACCATCAGGAACTTGACGACCATGTTTCTTGCGCATTCCTTTTCCCCTATCCACACTGGTAGGGAGACAGTCCCCAAAGGATTGATTACTCCTCCCCCAAATCCAATAATAGGGTGATGGATAGGTTCCAAGGTAGACACATCATACTTCAATTTCTTGAGGCAAGCATAACTAATGATGTCAGAGGAGCTGCCAGTATCTACCAATATTCGTTTGACCCTCATGTTGGCCACTTTCAGTTCCACCACCAAGGGATCATCATGTGGTGTACGAACATTGCCTCGGTCTTTATCATTGATCATTACTTCTGGAAACTTGACCTTGGCATCATGCCCCATCTCCGGTGATCCTTCTCGGGAGAGACTCCGTAAGTATTGTTTGTTCCCTCGAAGGGTTGGTCCGCCAGCTGCGAACCCACCGGAGATGACGTACACCACATCATCTTCGGTCTCAGCACCATCCTTAGGCTCATTAGCCTTGAATTCCATCTTTTGTTTGGTGTTTTTGTCATGAGATTTGATCAAGTGTTGTGAAATTTTTCCCTTGATGGCAAGAGATTCAAGGGTCCTCTTAAGATTGAAGCAATCATTAGTATGATGCCCTGTATCTTTGTGAAAGTGACAGTATTTACTTGAGTCCCTATCTTCTTTGGCAGTTCTTAGGGGTGGTGGATCATCAATCTCAACCTTATTGCGGATTTCCCAGAAAACCGAATAGAGATCTTTGGTGAACTCTATCTTAGGACCATCATTAGGCTTTCTTTTCTTATTTTGGAAGTTTCCTCCCTTGCCTGATGTCCTAGTTACCCAAGTGGCATGTTTCTTTTGATCCTTGTTTTTAGAGTGTAATTCACTCTTTCTATCATCCTTTCTGTCCTTCCTGGTGGAAGCACAGAGCTCTTGTGCATAAATGAAACATTCAGCTTCTTCCAGAATCCCTTTCAGCGTTTTGCCCTTTTTAGTAAGTGTTTTTTGTCTTAATTTTCCGTGTACTTGTTATCAGGATTTTTGGACTATTTATAGCCTCAAGTACAATTTCTTACCCACTGAGATTGCAACACTTGTCATCATCTCTTTGATTATCTTCCTTCATTTGCCTAATGGGCTTTTTAGAAGAGAACTTTTAAGGCCCCATGGTTTGTTTTAGCTCTTTTTAGCATTGGCAAATAAGAAGTTGACATGTGGCAACTACACAATTACAAATGGACCAGTTACAAGGTGACACGTGGCGGTGTGGGCCCACTCATGGCAGACTTAACACTGCCACGTGGCAATTCCACACTGGCATTTTAAGGACTCGTGGTCCAATTGTGATATGACACGTGGCCATGTAGGGTCCACTCATGGTAGACTCAACATTGCCACGTGGCAATCCCATGTCATCACTTTATAAGAAAAATAGGGACATGTGGTCCACTCAGAGGCTGACACGTGGCAGCTGACTTGTCATGCCACATCAATAACCATTAACAATGTATCCACTATAACGCCTCACAACTCTCGAGGGACCGCAAACCAAGTTATACAAATCATCATCAACTTGTCCATCACCGTGCAAATTTCGCACCTATGAAACGAATTTATTTACTATATTACCGAAAATAGTATTTGAAATTTCTATTAAAAGCATAGTGACCTTAAATTGAAACTTACATGCGAAAGTATCCATTTCAGAAATTGTGCTTTGTGCCTCTTGTCAACATTTGTTGGGCATTCTCTTTGTAGCTCTAACTTTTGCTCCCTATAAGTTTTTAGAGAATAAGAATACTTAATAATGTTTCACAAATACATAAATTTAAAAAGTGGTAAAGTTGTAATATTGAAACACTTACTTAGTGAATTCGATTAGTTCATCACAATTTTGAAGAATGTATGAATGGATTTCACTACACTCCTTGAAATCCAGATGCATTGGCACACCATTTCCAATAGAACGTCCAAGTGGTCTAAATATTTCAAGGTTAGATTGTAAGGCATCCTCATTGATGACTTCATTTTCGTCATTCCTTCTTGAACGATTAAACATAGTGTCAATGTCTTTCATGTATGTAGAGCAAAATGTTAAGCACTCATCCGCTAGATAACCCTCGGCAATACAACCTTCTGGATGTGCTCTATTACGGATATAGGCTTTCAAAGTTCGAATATACCTATTAAAATTATTGAATTCAAATCGTCATACTTGGATTAATAAATTGATATGCATAACCTTTAAACAAAATTCTCAACACAAGCAAAGAAGCCTACCTCTCAACTGGATACATCCGCCGGTATCTAACAGGTCCGGCAATCTTTGCTTCGGCAGCTAAGTGAATGACCAAATGCACCATGACATCGAAAAAAGCAGGAGGAAAAATGATCTCTAGCTTGCACAATGTGTAAGGAATTTTTTTCTCTAGCTTTTTAAGTTGCCTAATAGTTAAGTTTCTAGAGCACAAGTCTCTAAAGAAGAATCTTAACTCAACTAAAGGCTCATACACATGTTTTGGCAAGAAGCCCCGTATTGCAAGGGGAAGCAATTGTTCAATAAACACGTGATGGTCATGGCTCTTCATACATGAAATTCTTTTCCCATTATCTTTGACACAACGAGAAATATTTGATAAATATCTATCTGGAGATTTCAATGTAGCAAACATATCACATATGGCAGCCTTCGCTGTTGCGCTCAAAGAGTAGCATGCAACTGGCACATGAAGTTTATCTCCATCGACAATTGGATGCAACTCGCTCCTCACTCGCATTTTCATTAAATCCATGCGAGCCTTTATAGTATCCTTAGTCTTATTTTTAATATTCATCAAGGTTCCTAAAATATTATCGGAGACATTCTTTTCAATGTGCATAACATCCAAATTGTGACGAATTTTTAATTTGCTCCAATAAGGCAAATCAAAGAAAATGCTTTTTTTGTTCCAACCATACTAACAATTCTCACCCTCCCTTTTTCTTTTCATTGATTCACTCTTTCCGAATTTCGCTTGTGTAAATCTAGTAAAATGCCCCAGCACATCATCCCCTGTAAGTGGTTGCAGTGCATGACCTTTCTCCTGCTTATTATCAAAAGAAGATGCATCTTTTCTCCACTTATGATCAAGTGGCCGCCAACGACGATGTCGCATATAACCACCTTTGTGCTTAAGTGACGTGCGTTTCGTATCTTTATTACAACAAGGGCAAGCATAACAACCTTTAGTTGTCCATCCCGACAAATCTCCATATGCTGGAAAGTCATTGATAGTCCATAAAAGAGATGCACGCAATCTGAAATTTTCCTTCAAATAGGCATCATAAGTTTCAACCCCATTGTCCCAAAGATCCTTCAATTCATCTATTAATGATCTGAGATACACATCTATATTCCTCCCTGGACTACTGGGTCCTGGTATGAGCAAAGTAAAAAAAAAGGAATGAGGTTTCATGCAAACCCATGGTGGTAAATTATAGGGAATAAGAACAACCGGCCATATACTTGTTGTGAATTATTAAAAGGTTGGAACCCATCACATGCTAGTCCAAGCCTTAGATTACGTGCTTCCTTTGCGAACTCACCATACTCGTCATTAAATGATTTCCAAGCATATGAGTCACGAGGATTCCTCATTATGTCATCATCCATAATTTGTTCTTTGTGCCACTGCATATCTTTAGCAGTTTTTCTAGACATGTACAACCTTTGCAATCTTGGCTTGCAAGGAAAGTATCGCAAAACCTTATGAGGCACTTTAGTTCCCTTTAAGGACCCTTTCTCATCATTTTTCCATCTCGATAAACCACAAGTGGGACACTCATTCAAATTCTCATTCTCTTTCCAGTATAAAATACAATCATTTTGACAAGCATCAATCTTTATGTAATCAAGACCTAAATCCTTAATGATTTTTTAAGCCTTGTAATAAGATTCTGGAAGATCAATTCCCCATGTCTGGCGTTCGAAATTGAGTAAACTGTCAAAAGAACTGTCGCACCAATTATATAGAACCTTCATGTGTAAAAGTTTCACAATGTATTTCAGCTTAGTCATAGTCATCCCATTCACCTTTAACGGCTCCTGTTATTCTTGAAGGAGTCGATAAATTTTTTTGGCATTTTCATTAGGTTCTTCGGTGACATGGTCAATATCATTCAACAACTCATCATCGCCCCCAATATTCATAGCACCCACACCACAAGCATCTTGGAGCATTGATATGCCATAGTCATTATCAAGATCGATATGATTGTAATTTTCATCTTCCCTTCCACCTTGCGATACTTCTCCATGGAACTCCCACATGGTATACTTGTCATACATCCCCCACTTGAGCAAATCTAATCTCACATCACACTTTCTTTTGAATATTATGTTTCGACAATTGTTACAAGGACACCTAATAGTGATAGTGTCCTTATCTTCTTGGCTAACATTTGAAAGAGCAAAGTTTAAAAAGTTGTCAACACCCTTCACATAGTCACAAGATGAACGATTCTTTACTTTCATCCATGCCTTATCTATAGTCATCTCCTAATGTGACAAAGTAAGATCATAAGCATCACATTTGGGGGAAGAAAAAAATAAATGTCCAAATACAAAACTCATTTAAAAAGCATTGTTGTTGCTTTTAACAACCCTTAATGAACAAAGCAGTAGCTCGAAACATATATATGGAGGTAACCATTGAAAAACATATAATGGCAAACAATTTCATAATCCATTGACTTCAAAAGCAGCACAGCTTAACACCAGTGCACTTAACTATATAACATTGCCAATGACTTCAAAATCCATTGACATATAGTAGGGTCAAAGAATGAAAAGCAAGAGATAACAAGATAAACGAAGAGGAAGATAATGACTGTCAAGATACAACAATCTCAACTTCAATAGTAACAATCTCCAAGTTCTCACAATTTCTGAATAAATTTTACTCTACTACGTCTCCTCTTACTTATACTACTCAAGTTCTAAAATAGCAAAGCAAGACATTAATTACTAGTTCCACCTATTTCGAATCTATCATGAACCAAATAAAATTATTCCACAAAACTTTCAAAGTTTCATGAATTATCCTATACAAATTAAAAATATCCAGAAAATGCAAATTAAAACCCAACCAAAAAAACTAAAAACACTTAACAATTTCTTAAACATAAACAATATTAAATTAATGCAATGCTATAAAATCTTGAAAAAATCAACAAAAATGCAAACTTTAAACCCCAAAATAACACAAAATTAAAATCACTAAACAACCCAGAATAGCAAAATTAAAACAAATGAAAAAAAAAAGTCAAAATGAGAAAGAAATCATTCACCAAAAAAACTCAAAAAATACCAAAAAAAAATAGTGAAATTAACCTTCTACAAACTTATATGGCCTTCTTGTACCCAAATCCTCTTCTGCAAAAAAAATACCTCTCCTCTTCTGCAAACCCGTACTCAAATATGAAGTTTTCTGCAATTAACCTTCTTGTACTCAAATCCCCTTAATAAAAAAACCATTTAATATAAAAAATTAACTGTATGTTGAGTACTAAGATTGTAAAAAATCTGAAGTTTTTAGGGCTATATAAGTAAAGAAAAAAATACAGTGCAGTATGAAGACATACTAAAAAAATCCAGTAAAAAGGAGTCAAAACAACTTATTTTACACAAATTGAAACATAAGGCAGCACAAGCAAGACGGTATTCCAAGAGTCTATAACAACTCGCAACATCAGGAACTCAGTGACAAACTTTTCTTAGCACTTTCCTACAATGAAGAGAGAACAATAAACAAAGATGTCCCATGAACACAAAAATTATTCATAGCTAATAAGAAGTTAGAAAAACAAAAGTGTCTTCCTGATACACGAACCATTGAGGTCTTGACACCCCTGGTTTTAAAAAATGATTAAAAACAACCTCAGTAGAATAAGAGAATTTATATAGACATAGGAAACAGGAAAAATGAACAAGCATAGTCAGCACAGAAAAGCAATTCAACAAACAGTTTAATATAGGCAATAGTAGATAATTGAATACAAAACCTCATGTAGATGCAAGCAAAGAAGTCCTAGGAAAATGGAAAACTACAAACTTTGATCAGCGTATAGAGAGGATGGTAAGCTGCATAACAAACGGCCATACAAATATGAAACTTAAGGTAGAATGCATACACCTAGAACACAAATAAATTTACTAATCCACCTAACTAAAATGCTTTAAAAGCATACAATTAGATTATCATAATTTCTGCATCAATAAATTTAGAAGTATAGGTATACCACAACAGCCCATGCACTTACCATCACTGGGCAGTAAGCACAAAATCATTTTGTTAAGTAGAGCCTTTTCAAATACCCTTTTGCATCACTGGCTAGCCAAGAGGTTTTCCGTTTGAAGCAAAGAAAAATTGCAAATTCAAACCATATATTTCAGTATAAGCTAGTATTGAGCAAAAACAACAATAATTTACGTTACGTTTGCCAACTATAAGTTATATTGGAACAATATTAAAAAAAAAACAGAATTTCGCAACACCAAAAATCAAACTATAAAGCTGAGTAAATAGTAATACATATAACTTGAAATTCAATTGAGTACGGTAACAAGTACATACAACAATAACACAAATTCAAGTCAAATAACCACCGTAATTTAATGAGATGTACTGTGCAAATTTACCGTCGATCTACTGCAATACTCACCACCGTCGATCTACTGCAATTTAATGTAAAAGATGTGCTCAATTGCAATTAACCACCGTCTATTAACCACCAGCGACAGTGGTCTTCGATAAACTAGGTGTTGTGCGAATTGAGTAATGTGAGGGTGATAGACTGGTGGTCTTCGGTGCTGCGCTGGGCGAAGGTCGTGATTGAATAGGGTAAAGGTAGGCCGGCGGGCGAAGTCAAGAAGAGGTGAGGGTGCGGGGCTGGTGTGCGAAATGAGATGAACTAAGGGTGATGGTGGTCTTCGGTGGGAAGCTGCCGTGGGGGTGATGGTGGGGTGGTGGAGGGCTGCTATTGTTGTATGTAGGTGGGGTGGAGGAAAAAAGGGAATAAATTTAGGGAGTGGGTTTTGATTGTTTGAGAAGATAATAAGTTAGGATGATGGTGAGATATTAGTTTGAGGTATACATATAAGAAATTTTATGTATTAGTACAACATATGTTTTGCAACGACAAGTCGTTGCTATACCGTACACTTCTTTCTTGCAACGATATTCATCGTTGCTAAAAGTACTGCTTATCTTTAGTAACAATATTTAGTGTTGTTGTACTCCAGTGAAATGCTTTAGCAACGACTTCTTTTGTTGCCATTAGCTGACCAAAATTTTGTTAACCCCGCGTTTTTTTTTTGTTGGAGGGAAATGAAATTTTTGATTTTTTGCAACAACATTTGCAACGACTTTAGCTTATGGTTGCTAAAACTGATGTATTGCAACGACCATTTTTTGTCGTTGCAAAAAGTCGTTGCAATAAATGGATTTTCTTATAGTGAAATTTTCAGAAGAAATTACCAACTCAAAAACATGAATTTTGGCAAATTATGAAGCAAAAATGGAAACTTGGATCATTGAGAATTCTAGCATGAGAATTTTGAGGAGGGTTTTGGGAATTATGGTGTGGGAGGGCTTTGGGAATTATGGTGTGAGAGGCTGGCGTGAGAAGGTTTTGGGAGATGAGGTGTCAGAGGGATTACAGAGTTGAGGCGGTTTCGTCGTGGAATTGAGGAGGATTCTTTTTTCTTTTTCTTTTTAAAGAGTTAGGCGGTAAATTTTTAAGGCTTTTGATTAAAAGTTAGAAAAGAAAAGAAACCAATACCAATGTCTAACATGTCTCTTTCTGGTACCATATCATAGTAACCACACTAAAGAGACCAGTTTTATTACTAACCTATCTCTTATTTAGCTTTAAGAAACAGGTTAAATCCTATAACATGTTCCTTAGACAGGTTGGATTTAGCCTGTTTCTTAAAGCTAAATAAGAGATAGGTTAGTAACAAAACCGGTCTCTTTAGTGTAAATAAGGTCTCGTATTAGACGTCTCTTTGGCCATTTTTGTTCTAGTGAATTAGTTTAGTGATGAACATGAATATTAATCGTATAGTTCATACGAATTAAGGAGATGATTATTGACTCACATGGTTCATGTGGGTTAATTTAATGATGCAAATAATTACTAACTCACATGATTTATGCGAGTTTAGCATAGGAACCAACTTTCTAATTTTAGTTCAAGATTAGAACTAATACTTTTACAAGTGCTCGCTCTTGCCAAAATCTAATTATTGGGGCCACGTTCTTCACCTTATTCCCCGTTGTACCATCAGCCTTGACAGCATAGGATGTTGATGTCCATGTGTAACCATTGGGCTGTCAGAACTTATCGTATTCAAACTTGCAGGTCTGATTAGGAGTGCGAAATTTATCCAGAAGCTTTCCTATAGAAGAAACTTATGGAAGCCTAAGGAGTGGAACCCGAATGTCCTAGATTTTGACGATCCTCAACATATCTCCCATCATCCATTATAGGGTCAAGTAAGTAACCTTCTTCTCTTTTTTTTCATTATTATTATTTTTTAATTTAACTTGCGTCCTTGTAATAGAACGTCCATTACTTGAGATCATATGGATCGATGAAACCGTTCTTCGATGGCTAAGCTGCTCTTATGAAATAACAAGATCGCG
This sequence comes from Suaeda aralocaspica, assembly GCA_016808085.1. Taxonomy (NCBI): domain Eukaryota; kingdom Viridiplantae; phylum Streptophyta; class Magnoliopsida; order Caryophyllales; family Amaranthaceae; genus Suaeda; species Suaeda aralocaspica. The sequence continues at coordinate 47,729 of PYUH01001183.1, read as the reverse complement.
ACCTCCTTATTCTGCGCTCGGGATGTGGCTTTGATGATTTCATCTAGGACTTAGAAGCCATTGAGACGATTAACAGTTTTCATTTCTGACCCTTAATATTTAGGAGTGGTGGACGGAAACCACCAATTCCTTTCACTTTCCTTGGGGTGAGATGATCATTACCCCATTTGACTTTTCCATTCTCACTGGCCTTCCTTTTTCTTCTTCCATCGTTGTGACCAACAACGATTTCACCCATGTCCATTCCGTTACTAAGGAGCTTCGAGGTCCAATTTATGAGACGATTGATATAGGAAAATCCATGAGTGGTGTGACCTTGAGCAAGATTCTCACCTTGCCTGGCACTGGCAGGGAACAAAAAGTCTTAATTGCTGACAAGGGTGCCCATGGTTATCAACTCCGCTATCTTACCACTTTTGCTAACCTTTCAAAGGTCAAGGATTCTGACTGGGAGGTTTGGGGTCAGCCTCCCTCCTCCGGGCTATGATGAGCGCTTGCCGTCACATGGACGGTTCCGTGGCCATAGGCATTAGCTCCTTTTGGAGGGTTGTTGTGGTAATGACTTACCTTTGTTTTCCTCATTATGTTTTTAATATTTGATTTCACCTTTCTCACAACATTTTGTAGTTTTGGTCCATTGAGTACTTTCCCCATTTACCTCCTCCTCATCCCAAGCAGCGCATTCACCCTGTCCTTGCTTTCTGGAAGAGCTATAGGGGTGGCATATGGATCAAAGGGAACAAAAAGTCACATCCGATCATACGGAATCTTTATTTAGGTGAAGTATGCTTGCATGCCCTTATTATTATACTTGTTTTTCATTTTTTGTGTTTTGATAACTTTGTTTTCTGTGACTCTCCAATGGTTCGACTCCATCCTTGGACAGACCTAGTTGGTGTCCCTAACAGACCTACAGCTCATTGTTGTTAGTTTTGGGATCACGAATTTCCCATATGGTATCAAGGAGAGAGCGTCGTTCGGCAACATAGTCCCGATGACTTCATCGTCCCCTATGACCCTCCTCTTACGATGGTTAATTCTAGGCCCTTTTTCACTAGGTGGCCTGTGATCACTTTACCCTATGGACGTCTCTAGTCTACCCTGAAAAGTTCTACCAAACAGACCTCCTCGCGCTCTTAGCAAAACTTGTTTGGCTGGTTGAGCGGGTAAGTAAATACTTCATACATGTATGAGCATAGTTTTGCCTGAAGAATTATCACATTATGGTTTCATTTCTTGGAGTCTTTATATGCAGATGGCCATCTCCCTTATGTTGACTTCACCTTTGACTATGGGGTTGATAGGGTCATTCAAAGGGAGACTTTCCTCCAGGCTCTTGTGGATAGGCAATTCGTTGTCAAATCATTTCCTTCCATAGTCCAATTGGTTAGTAAGCCCCTGACGCTTTATAACCTTGGATTAATATGTTAAATGATTATTAACCAAGTTATTTTGCCGTAGATGCCTCGTGAAGGGATGCTGCATGCACTGAAGATCATTGATGGCTTAAAGTACCAACTGAAGAGGATGAAGGAGACTACGTCGCGTGGCAGCCAAGATAGAAGGGTAAGATCAAGAATTTATCGTTTTTACGATTTTTTCATTTATTGCTAGATATTTCCTTTGACGGTTTTCTCAATTTAAATACGTGCTGTAATACCCATGTTTTCACGTATATTAAGGAGTTACTTTCGTATTTTATACGTATTGATGTGAATTATGTTATAAACAAACGCCACTCACACAAGATAAACTTAGAACACAAATTTGATAAAGCAACGCACTACAAACTCGAAGTTCTAAGGCGAATAATTGATAGAATTTGATTAAAGCAAAGCACCCTCAAATCCTAAAAACTATCCTCACGTGAGATAAAGCTCAATAGCACCACTCACTCAATCGAATTCCTCACAAGAAATTCTCACAAAATTTTGTTTACTTACCTGAAACAACAAAACCGGAAACAATGTGTTTTCAATCAATCTAATCTGAATATATTATTGATGTATTTTACATCCTATTTATAGCTAAACATATCACACAATATGTGAATATCCTAAACAAATCCTAACTACCCTAGATTCATGTATAACAAACTAAGATTAGGATAACAAGATAATCTCTACAAAACCGGATACAATCTTGCGCCATATAATTGTAATCTGATTTTCTAGCCTAAATCTTAGATATTTTGAGAAACAAATCTAAGGACAATATTTTCAACTAACTAAATAAAGTTGACCAAGTCAAACAACACGAAAAACACCGTTAACAACGTTGCCCAGAATCGTCAAAATCGTTCAAAAATCCCGCCATATAACTCCTTTGATTTTTGATGGACTTCCATTTTCAAGAACTTCAAGAAACCCTTTGAGCATCGATCTTTATTTCAAGAAACCTTCAATCTTGTGTTTCCCATGTTTGATTCCATCAACCATGACTCATAAACTAAATAAGAAAATCACAAAACACCATATGGTAAAACCCTATCAAATGAAGTGGGAAGAAAACCCATATAGCTCAACACTCCTAAACTACTAATTATGCTTGCTTGATTTTTACGTGAGGAGACTTGTACATGTCACCATGCACACGTAAAAATTCACCCTAGCCAACCCTAAGAGTCTTGTGTCTCCATAAGCCACTAGCTCTCCCATGGTTGCATCTTGTTTTGCACCTNATCTCCATAAGCCACTAACTCTCCCATGGTTGCATCTTGTTTTGCACCTTCTATCAAACCCTCGAAGTTTTGCTCATTGATATTTCATATCATCCTCCTCTTTTCAGAAGGTTTGTCCTCAAACCTCGAAGTTGGTATCAGGAACATAAGGAGCTAAATCACCAAGTTGAAAGTTGCATGAACTCCAATTCTCCTGGCAACTCTAATTTGTATGCATTGTCCCCCACTTGCTTATGATTTGAACGGTCCATCACACCGTGGCATAAGCTTATTCTTCCTTGATTGGGAACCTTTCTTTTCTCAAATGTAGCCAAACCAAATCCCCTCCTTGTAAACCTGTTGTGATTTGGTTTGTTTGCTCTTGCCTTGTAAAAATCATTGACCTTTTCAATTCTAGCCCTTACTTCTGCGTGAAGCTTCTGCATGTAATCAACCTTGTCTTGGCATCCTTGTGTACCAACTCCCCTTTAGGAAATTACTACAAAGTCAATTGGTAATTTAGGGTGATTCCATAGACAATTTCGAACAGGTGAGTGTTTAGTAGCATAAGTAGGTGATCTAGTAAGCAAACTCAGCATGAGCAAGTTTCAAATCCCAATCCTTTTGTGTTTGTACACAACCCACTCAAAAGAACCCCTAGTGTACGATTTGTCACCTCTGTTTGGCCATCTGTTTGAGGATGATAAGATGTGCTAAACAAAAGTTTCGTACCTATCAATCTCCAAAGTGACTTCCAAAAGTAGCTCATGAACTTTGTGTCTCTGTCACTTACAATGGTTTTTGGAACCCCATGTAACCTTATTATGTCTCGAAAATACAAGTCAGCTACATTCATAGCATCGTCGGTCTTGTGACATGGTGTGAAGTGAGCCATCTTTGAAAACCTATCAACCACTACCATAATTGCATCCTTGCCTCTTGCTGTCCTTGGTAACCCTACAATGAAATCCATAGAAACATCCTCCCAAGGTCCCTCTGGCACTGGCAATGGAGTGTAGTAGCCTTGATGGAAGGCCGCCTTTGCCTTTTGACAAGTAGCACATTGAGCAATTATAGCTTCAACATCAACAATCATTTTTGGCCAATAGAAATGTTCTTGCAACATGGCTAGTGTCTTTGTAATTCCAAAATGTCCAGCAATACCACAGTAGCCCCTAGTCCGGTATTGGCATGGTCTGATGAAATCCGTGTCCAAAAGCCTTATTACTTCTTCCTCTACTGCCTTTATGCAAGTTCGCCCAAATTTCTCTTCTTTGGCGAATTGGCTTAGCATCAGGTTTCACATTTAGCTTATGTACAGTTAACTTGGGTCAATGGCCTGGCATCTCCTCTACCTCATATGCAAAGACGTCCCTGAACTCTCTAAGTAGCTTCTCATTTTTGCCCCAACCTGGTCGTACTGGGGCCGAGTTACTGGCTTGAATTCGTCAAGAACGAAATCTTCGTGTTCACCAACTGCCCTGAGGCCGAGTTACTTGGCTTAATTATATGGCCATTAGTTCATTTTTAGCCATACCCCCGGTCTTCCTCTTCTTTGTTGGCTCTTCCACTCTTCACCCAAGCAGTAGTTTAAGAGTGGTGATATAACATTCTCGGGCCATTTGTTGATCCCCACGAAGAGTACCTACAGTTCCATTGTTACACTCATCTTCATGAGCATGAGGTGTGTAACAATTATGCTCTGGATGCATTCAAGGTTGGCCGTCCCAAAATAATATTGTATGCCCATAGTTCCTTGACCATCAGGAACTTGACGACCATGTTTCTTGCGCATTCCTTTTCCCCTATCCACACTGGTAGGGAGACAGTCCCCAAAGGATTGATTACTCCTCCCCAAATCCAATAATAGGGTGATGGATAGGTTCCAAGGTAGACACATCATACTTCAATTTTTTGAGGCAAGCATAACTAATGATGTCAGAGGAGCTGCCAGTATCTACCAATATTCGTTTGACCCTCATGTTGGCCACTTTCAGTTCCCACCACCAAGGGATCATCATGCGGTGTACGAACATTGCCTCGGTCTTTATCATTGATCATTACCTTCTGGAAACTTGACCTGAATATGGCATCATGCCCCATCTCGTGATCCTTCTCGGAGAGACTCCGTAAGTATTGTTTTTCCCTCGAAGGGTTGGTCCGCCAGCTGCGAACCCACCGGAGATGACGTTACACCACATCATCTTCGTCTCACACCATCCTTAGGCTCATTAGCCTGAATTCCATCTTTTGTTTGGTGTTTTGTCATGAGATTTGATCAAGTGTTGTGAAATTTTTCCCTTGATGGCAAGAGATTCAAGGGTCCTTTTAAGATTGAAGCAATCATTAGTATGATGCCCTGTATCTTTGTGAAAGTGACAGTATTTACTTGAGTCCCTATCTCTTTGGCGTTCTTAGGGGTGGTGGATCATCAATCTCAACCTTATTCGGATTTCCCAGAAACCGAATAGAGATCTTTGGTGAACCTATCTTAGGACCATCATTAGGCTTTCTTTTCTTATTTTGAAGTTTCCTCCCTTGCTGATGTCCTAGTTACCCAAGTGGCATGTTTCTTTGATCCTTGTTTTTAGAGTGTTTCACTCTTTCTATCATCCTTTCTGTCCTTCCTGGTGGACGCACAGAGCTCTTTGCATAAATGAACATTCAGCTTCTTCCAGAATCCCGTTTCAGCGTTTTGCCCTTTTTTAGTAAGTGTTTTTTGTCTTAATTTTCCGTGTACTTGTTATCAGGATTTTTGGACTATTTGTACCTCACAGTACAATTTCTTACCCACTGAGATGCAACACTTGTCATCATCTCTTTGATTATCTTCCTTCATTCCTAATGGGCTTTTAGAAGAGAACTTTTAAGGCCCCATGGTTTGTTTTAGCTCTTTTTAGCATTGGCAAATAAGAAGTTGACATGTGGCAACTACACATTACAAATGGACCAGTTACAAGGTGAACGTGGCGGTGTGGGCCCACTCATGGCAACTTAACACTGCAACGTGGCAATTCCACACTGGCATTTTAAGGACTCGTGGTCCAATTGTGATATGACACGTGGCCATGTAGGGTCCACTCATGGTAGACTCAACATTGCCACGTGGCAATCCATGTCATCACTTTATAAGAAAAATAGGGACATGTGGTCCACGCAGAGGCTGACACGTGGCAGCTGACTTGTCAGCCACATCAATAACCATTAACATGTATCCACTATAACGCCTCACAACTCTCGAGGGCCGCAACCAGTTATACAAACATCATCAACTTGCCATCACCGTGCAAATTTCGCACCTATGAACGAATTATTTACTATATACCGAAAATAGTATTTGAATTTCTATTAAAAGCATAGTGACCTTAAATTTGAAACTTATGCGAAAGTATCCATTTCAGAAATTGTGCTTGTGCCTCTTGTCAACATTTGTTGGGCATTCTCTTTGTAGCTCTAACTTTTGCTCCCTATAAGTTTTTAGAGAATAAGAATACTTAATAATGTTTCACAAATACATAAATTTAAAAGTGTAAAGTTGTAATATGAAACACTTACTAGTGAATTCGATTAGTTCATCAACAATTTGAAGAATGTATGAATGGATTTCACTACACTCCTTGAATCCAGATGCATTGGCACCCATTTCCAATAGAACGTCCAGTGGTCTAAATATTTCAAGGTTAGATTGTAAGGCATCCTCATTGATGACTTCTTTTCGTCATTCCTTCTTGAACGATTAAACATAGTGTCAATGTCTTTCATATGTAGAGCAAAATGTTAAGCACTCACCGCTAGAAACCCTCGGCAATACACCTTCTGAGTGCTCTATTACGGATATAGGCTTTCAAAGTTCGAATATACCTTAAAATTATTGAATTCAAATCGTCATACTTGGATTAATAAATTGATATGAATAACCTTTAAAACAAGATTCTCAACACAGCAAGAAGCCTACCTCTCAACTGGATACATCCGCCGGTATCTAACAGGTCCGGCAATCTTTGCTTCGGCAGCTAAGTGAATGACCAAATGCACCATGACATCGAAAAAGCAGGAGGAAAATGATCTCTAGCTTGCACAATGTGTAAGGATTTTTTTCTCTAGCTTTTTAAGTTGCCTAATAGTAAGTTCTAGAGCACAAGTCTCTAAAGAAGAATCTTAACTCAACTAAAGGCTCATACACATGTTTTGGCAAGAAGCCCCGTATTGCAAGGGAAGCAATTGTTCAATAAACACGTGATGGTCATGGCTCTTCATACATGAAATTCTTTTCCCATTATCTTTGACACAACGAGAAATATTTGATAAATATCTATCTGGAGATTTCATGTAGCAAACATATCACATATGGCAGCCTTCGCTGTTGCGCAAAGAGTGCATGCAACTGGCACATGAAGTTTATCTCCATCGACAATTGGATGCAACTCGCTCCTCACTCGCATTTTCATTAATCCATGCGAGCCTTTATAGTATCCTTAGTCTTATTTTAATATTCATCAGTTCCTAAAATATAATCGGAGACATTCTTTCAATGTGCATAACATCCAAATTGTGACGAATTTTAATTTTCCCAATAAGGCAAATCAAAGAAAATGCTTTTTTGTTCCAACCATACTAACAATTCTACACCTCCCTTTTTCTTTTCATTGATTCACTCTTTCCGAATTTCGCTTGTGTAAATCTAGTAAATGCCCAGCACATCATCCCTGTAAGTGTGTGCAGTGCATGACCTTTCTCCTGCTTATTATCAAAAGAAGATGCATCTTTTTCCACTTATGATCAAGTGGCCGCCACGATGGTCGCATATAACCACCTTTGTGCTTAAGTGACGTGCGTTTCGTATCTTATTACAACAAGGGCAAGCATAACAACCTTAGTTGTCCATCCCGAATCTCCATATGCTGGAAAGTCATTGATAGTCCATAAAAGAGATGCACGCAATCTGAAATTTTCCTTCAAATAGGCATCATAAGTTTCAACCCCATTGTCCAAAGATCCTTCAATTCATCTATTATGATCTGAGATACACATCTATATTCCTCCCTGGACTACTGGTGTCCGGTATGAGCAAAGTAAAAAAAAAGGAATGAGGTTCATGCAAACCCATGGTGGTAATTATAGGGAATAAGAACAACCGGCCATATACTTGTTTGAATTATTAAAAGGTTGGAACCCATCACATGCTAGTCCAAGCCTTAGATTACGTCTTCCTTTGCGAACTCACCATACTCGTCATTAAATGATTTCCAAGCATATGAGTCACGAGGATTCCTCATTATGTCATCATCCATAAGTGTTCTTTGTGCCACTGCATATCTTTAGCAGTTTTTCTAGACATGTACAACCTTTGCAATCTTGGCTTGCAAGGAAAGTTCGCAAACCTATGAGGCACTTAGTTCCCTTTAAGGACCCTTTCTCATCATTTTTCCATCTCGATAAACCACAAGTGGGACATTCATTAAATTCTCATTCTCTTCCAGTATAAAATACATCATTTTGACAAGCATCAATCTTTATGTAATCAAGACCTAAATCCTTAATGATTTTTAAGCCTTGTAATAAGATTCTGGAAGATCAATTCCCCATGCTGGCGTCGAAATTGAGTAAACTGTGAAAGAACTGTCCGCACCAATTATATAGAACCTTCATGTGTAAAAGTTTCACAATGTATTTCAGCTTAGTCATAGTCATCCCATTCCCTTTACGGCTCCGTTATTCTTGAAGGAGTCGATAAATTTTTTGGCATTTTCATTAGGTTTCTTCGGTGACATGGTCAATATCATTCAACAACTCATCATCGCCCCCAATATTCATAGCACCCACACCACAAGCATCTTGGAGCATTGATTGCCATAGTCATTATCAAGATCGATATGATTGTAATTTTCATCTTCCCTTCCACCTTGCGATACTTCTCCATGGAACTCCCACATGGTATACTTGTCTACATCCCCCACTTGAGCAAATCTAATCTCACATCACCTTTCTTTTAAATATGATTTTCGACATTGTTACAAGGACACCTAATAGTGATAGTGTCCTATCTCTTGGCTAAACATTTGAAAGAGAAAATTTTAAAAAGTTGTCAACACCCTTCACATAGTCACAAGATGAACGATTCTTTACTTTCATCCATGCCTTATCTATAGTCATCTCCAATGTGACAAAGTAAGATCATAAGCATCACATTTGGGGGAAGAAAAAAATAAATGTCCAATACAAAACTCATTTAAAAAGCATTGTTGTTGCTTTAACAACCCTTAATGAACAAAGCAGTAGCTCGAAACATATATGGAGGTAACCCATTGAAAAACATATAATGGCAAACAATTTCATAATCCATTGACTTCAAAAGCAGCACAGCTTAACACCAGTGCACTTAACTATATAACATTGCCAATGACTTCAAAATCCATTGACATATGTAGGGTCAAAGAATGAAAGCAAGAGATACAAGATAAACGAAGAGGAAGATAATGACTGTCAAGATACAACAATCTCAACTTCAATAGTAACATCTCCAAGTTCTCACAATTTCTGAATAAATTTACTCTACTACGTCTCCTCTTACTTATACTACTCAAGTTCTAAATAGCAAAGCAAGACATTAATTACTAGTTCCACCTATTCGAATCTATCATGAACCAAATAAATTATTCCACAAACTTTCAAAGTTTCATGAATATCCTATACAAATTAAAAATATCCAGAAAATGCAAATTAAAACCCAACCAAAAAAACTAAAAACACTTAAACAATTTCTTAAACATAAACAATATTAAATTAATGCAAGCTAAAATCTTGAAAAAATCAACAAAAATGCAAACTTTAAACCCCAAAATAACACAAAATTAAAATCACTAAACAACCCAGAATAGCAAAATTAAAACAATGAAAAAAAAAGTCAAAATAGAGAAAAAACATTCACCAAAAACTCAAAAATACCAAAAAAAAAATAGTGAAATTAACCTTCTACAAACTTATGGCCTTCTTGTACCCAAATCCTCTTCTGCAAAAAAAATACCTCTCCTCTCTGCAAACCCGTACTCAAATATGAAGTTTTCTGCAATTAACCTTCTTGTACTCAAATCCCCTTAATAAAAAACCATTTAATAAAAAATTAACTGTATGTTGAGTACTAAGATTGTAAAAAATCTGAAGTTTTTAGGGCTATAGAGTAAAAGAAAAAAATACAGTGGCAGTATGAAGACATACTAAAAAAATCCAGTAAAAAGGAGTCAAAACAACTTATTTTACACAAATTGAAACATAAGGCAGCACAAGCAAGACGGTATTCCAAGAGTCTATAACAACTCGCAACATCAGGAACTCAGTGACAAACTTTTCTTAGCACTTCCTACAATGAAGAGAGAACAATAACAAAGATGTCCCATGAACACAAAAATTATTCATAGCTAATAAGAAGTTAGAAAAACAAAAGTGTCTTCCTGATACACGAACCATTGAGGTCTTGACACCCTGGTTTAAAAAAATGATTAAAAACAACCTCAGTAGAATAAGAGAATTATATAGACATAGGAAAGGAAAAATGAACAAGCATAGTCAGCACAGAAAAGCAATTCAACAAACAGTTTAATATAGGCAATAGTAGATAATTGAATACAAAACTCATGTAGATGCAAGCAAAGAAGTCCTAGGAAAATGGAAAACTACAAACTTTGATCAGCGTATAGAGAGGATGGTAACGGCATAACAAACGGCCATACAAATATGAAACTTAAGGTAGAATGCATACACCTAGAACACAAATAAATTTACTAATCCACCTAACAAAATGCTTTAAAAGCATACATTAGATTATCATAATTTCTGCATCAATAAATTTAGAGTATAGGTATACCACAACAGCCCATGCACTTACCATCACTGGGCAGTAAGCACAAAATCATTTTTAAGTAGAGCCTTTTCAAATACCCTTTTGCATCACGGCTAGCCAAGAGGTTTTTCCGTTTGAAGCAAGAAAAATTGCAAATTACAACATATATTTCAGTATAAGCTAGTATTGAGCAAAACAACAATAATTTACGTTACGTTTGCCAACTATAAGTTATATTGGAACAATATTAAAAAAAAAACAGAATTTCGCAACACAAAAATCAAACTATAAAGCTGAGTAATAGTAATAACATATAACTGAAATTCAATTGAGTACGGTAACAAGTACATACAACACTAACACAAATTCAAGTCAAATAACCACCGTAATTTAATGAGATAGTACTGTGCAAATTTACCGTCGATCTACTGCAATACTCACCACCGTCGATCTACTGCAATTTAATGTAAAAGATGTGCTCAATTGCAATTAACCACCGTCTATTAACCACCAGCGACAGTGGTCTTCGATAAACTAGGTGTTGTGCGAATTGAGTAATGTGAGGGTGATAGACTGGTGGGTCTTCGGTGCTGCGCTGGGCGAAGGTCGTGATTGAATAGGGTAAAGGTAGGCCGGCGGGCGAAGTCAGAAGAGGTGAGGGTGCGGGGCTGTGTGCGAAGATGAGATGAACTAAGGGTGATGGTGGTCTTCGGTGGGAAGCTGCCGTGGGGGTGATGGTGGGGTGGTGGAGGGCTGCTATTGTTGTATGTAGGTGGGGTGGAGGAAAAAGGGAATAAATTTAGGGAGTGGGTTTTGATTGTTTGAGAAGATATAAGTTAGGATGATGGTGAGATATTAGTTGAGGTATACATATAAGAAATTTATGTATTAGTACAACATATGTTTTGCAACGACAAGTCGTTGCTATACCGTACACTTCTTTCTTGCAACGATATTCATCGTGGCTAAAAGTAATGCTTATCTTTAGTAACAATATTTAGTGTTGTTGTACTCCAGTGAAATGCTTTAGCAACGACTTCTTTTTTGTCCATTAGCTGACCAAATTTTGTTAACCCCGCGTTTTTTTTTTGTTGGAGGGAAATGAATTTTTGATTTTTTGCAACAACATTTGCAACGACTTTAGCTTATGGTTGCTAAAACTGATGTATTGCAACGACCATTTTGTCGTTGCAAAAAGTCGTTGCAATAAATGGATTTTCTTATAGTGAAATTTTCGAAGAAAATTACCAACTCAAAAACATGAATTTTGGCAAATTATGAAGCAAAAATGGAAACTTGGATCATTGAGAATTCTAGTATGAGAATTTGAGGAGGGTTTTGGGAATTATGGTGTGGGAGGGCTTGGGAATTATGGTGTGAGAGGCTGGCGTGAGAAGTTTGGGAGATGAGGTGTCAGAGGGATTACAGAGTTGAGGCGGTTTTCGTCGTGGAATTGAGGAGGATTCTTTTTTCTTTTTCTTTAAAGAGTTAGGCGGTAAATTTTTAAGGCTTTTGATTAAAAGTTAGAAAAGAAAAGAAACCAATACCAATGTCTAACATGTCTCTCTTCGGTACCATATCATAGTAACCACACTAAGAGACCAGTTTATTACTAACCTATCTCTTATTTAGCTTAAGAAACAGGTTAAATCCTATAACAGTTCCTAGACAGGTTGGATTTAGCCTGTTTCTTAAAGCTAAATAAGAGATAGGTTAGTAACAAAACCGGTCTCTTTGTGTAAATAAGTCTCGTATTAGACGTCTCTTTGCCATTTTTGTTCTAGTGAATTAGTTAGTGATGAACATGAAAATTAATCGTATAGTTCATACGAATTAAGGAGATGATTATTGACTCACATGGTTCATGTGGGTTATTTATGATGCAAATATTACTAACTCACATGATTTATGCGAGTTTAGCATAGGAACAACTTTCTAATTTTAGTTCAAAATTAGAACTAATACTTTTACAAGTGCTCGCTCTGCCAAAATCTAATTATTGGGGCCACGTTCTTCACCTTATTCCCCGTTGTACCATACCTTGACAGCATAGGATGTTGATGTCCATGTGTAACCATTGGGCTGTCAGAACTTATCGTATTCAAACTTGCAGGTCTGATTAGGAGTGCGAAATTTATCCAGAAGCTTCCTATAGAAGAAACTTATGGAAGCCAAGGAGTGGAACCCGAATGTCCTAGATTTTGACGATCCTCAACATATCTCCCATCATCCATTATAGGGTCAAGTAAGTAACCTTCTTCTCTTTTTTTCATTATTATTATTTTTTAATTTAACTTGCGTCCTTGTAATAGAACGTCCATTACTTGAGATCATATGGATCGATGAACCGTTCTTCGATGGCTAAGCTGCTCTTATGAAATAACAAGATCGCGACCTCCTTATTCTGCGCTCGGGATGTGGCTTTGATGATTTCATCTAGGACTTAGAAGCCATTGAGACGATTACAGTTTTCATTTCTGACCCTTAATATTTAGGAGTGGTGGACGGAAACCACTAATTCCTTTCACTTTCCTTGGGGTGAGATGATCATTACCCCATTTGACTTTTCCATTCTCACTGGCCTTCCTTTTTCTTCTTCCATCGTTGTGACCAACAACGATTTCACCCATGTCCATTCCGTTACTAAGGAGCTTCGAGGTCCAATTTATGAGACGATTGATATAGGAAAATCCATGAGTGGTGTGACCTTGAGCAAGATTCTCACCTTGCCTGGCACTGGCAGGGAAAAAAAGTCTTAATTGCTGACAAGGGTGCCCATGGTTATCAACTCCGCTATCTTACCACTTTGCTAACCTTTCAAAGGTCAAGGATTCTGACTGGGAGGTTTGGGTCAGCCTCCCTCCTCCGGGTGATGATAGCGCTTGCCGTCACATGGACGGTTCCGTGGCCATAGGCATTAGCTCCTTTGGAGGGTTGTTGTAGTAATGACTTACCTTTGTTTTCCTATTATGTTTTTAATATTTGATTTCACCTTTCTCACAACATTTTGTAGTTTTGGTCCATTGAGTACTTCCCCATTTACCTCCTCCTCATCCCAAGCAGCGCATTCACCCTGTCCTTGCTTTCTGGAAGAGCTATAGGGGTGGCATATGGATCAAAGGGAACAAAAAGTCACATCCATCATACGGAATCTTTATTTAGGTGAAGTATGCTTGCATGCCCTTATTATTATACTTGTTTTTCATTTTTTGTGTTTTGATAACTTTGTTTTCTGTGACTCTCCATGGTTCGACTCCATCCTTGGACAGACCTAGTTGGTGTCCCTAACAGACCTACAGCTCATTGTTGTTAGTTTTGGGATCACGAATTTCCCATATGGTATCAAAGGAGAGAGCGTCGTTCGGCAACATAGTCCCGATGACTTCATCGCCCCTATGACCCTCCTCTTACGATGGTTAATTCTAGGCCTTTTTCACTAGGTGGCCTGTGATCACTTTACCCTATGGACGTCTCTAGTCTACCCGAAAAGTTCTACCAAACAGACCTCCTCGCGCTCTTAGCAAAACTGTTTGGCTGGTTGAGCGTAAGTAAATACTTCATACATGTATGAGCATAGTTTGCCTGAAGAATTATCACATTATGGTTTCATTTCTTGGAGTCTTTATAGCAGATGGCCATCTCCCTTATGTTGACTTCACCTTGACTATGGGGTTGATAGGGTCATTCAAAGGGAGACTTTCCTCCAGGCTCGTGGATAGGCAATTCGTTGTCAAATCATTTCCTTCCATAGTCCAATTGGTTAGTAAGCCCTGACGCTTTATAACCTTGGATTAATATGTTAAATGATTATTAACCAAGTTATTTTGCCGTAGATGCCTCGTAAGGGATGCTGCATGCACTGAAGATCATTGATGGCTTAAAGTACCACTGAAGAGGGATGAAGGAGACTACGTCGCGTGGCAGCCAAGATAGAAGGGTAAGATCAAGAATTTATCGTTTTACGATTTTTTCATTTTATTGCTAGATATTCCTTTGACGGTTTTCTCAATTTAAATACGTGCTGTAATACCCATGTTTTCACGTATATTAAGGAGTTACTTTCGTATTTATACGTATTGATGTGAATTATGTTATAAACAAACGCCACTCACACAAGATAAACTTAGAACACAAATTTGATAAAGCAACGCACTACAAACTCGAAGTTCTAAGGCGAATAATTGATAGAATTTGATTAAAGCAAAGCCCCTCAAATCCTAAAAACTATCCTCACGTGAGATAAAGCCAATAGCACCACTCACTCAATCGAATTCCTCACAAGAAATTCTCACAAAATTTTTTTACTTACCTGAAACACAAACCGGAAACAATGTTTTTCAATCAATCTAATCTGAATATATTATTGATGTATTTTACATCCTATTTATAGCTAAACATATCACACAATATTTGAATATCCTAAACAATCCTAACTACCCTAGATTCATGTATAACAAACTAAGATTAGGATAACAAGATAATCTCTACAAAACCGGATACAATCTTGCGCCATATAATTGTAATCTGATTTTCACCTAAATCTGATATTTTGAGAAACAAATCTAAGGACAATATTTTCAACTAACTAAATAAAGTTGACCAAGTCAAACAACACGAAAAACACCGTTAACAACGTTGCCCAGAATCGTCAAAATCGTTCAAAAATCCCGCCATATAACTCCTTTGATTTTGATGGACTTCCATTTTCAAGAACTTCAGAAACCCTTTGAGCATCGATCTTTATTTCAAGAAAACCTTCAATCTTGTGTTTCCCATGTTTGATTCCATCACCATGACTCATAAACTAAATAAGAAAATCACAAAACACATATGGTAAAACCCTATCAAATGAAGTGGGAAGAAAACCCATATAGCTCAACACTCCTAAACTACTAATTATGCTTGCTTGATTTTTACGTGAGGAGACTTGTACATGTCACCATGCACACGTAAAAATTCACCCTACCAACCCCAAGAGTCTTGTATCTCCATAAGCCACTAACTCTCCCATGGTTGCATCTTGTTTTGCACCTTCTATCAAACCCTCAAGTTTTGCTCATTGATATTCATATCATCCTCCTCTTCTTCAGAAGAGTTTGTCCTCAAACCTCGAAGTTGGTCATCAGGAACATAAGGAGCTAAATCACCAATGTTGAAAGTTGCATGAACTCCATATCTCCTGGCAACTCTAATTTGTATGCATTGTCCCCCACCTTGCTTATGATTTGAACGGTCCTCCACCGTGGCATAACTTATTCTTCCTTTGATTGGGAACCTTTCTTTCTCAAATGTTAGCCAAACCAAATCCCTTCCTTGTAAACATGTTGTGATTTGTGTTTGTTTGCTCTTGCCTTGTAAATATCATTGACCTTTCAATTCTAGCCCTTACTTCTGCGTGAAGCTTCGCATGTAATCAACCTTTGTCTTGGCATCCTTGTGTACCAACCCCTTTAGGAATACTTACAAGTCAATTGGTATTTAGGGTTGATTCCATAGACAATTTCGAACGGTGAGTGTTTAGTAGCATAAGTAGGTGATCTATTGTAAGCAAACTCAGCATGAGCAAGTTTCAAATCCCAATCCTTTTGTGTTTTACTAACAAAACCACCAAAAGAACCCCTAGTGACGATTTGTCACCTCTGTTTGGCCATCTGTTGAGGATGATAGATGTGCTAACAAAGTTTTGTACCTATCAATCTCCAAAGTGACTTCCAAAAGTAGCTCATGAACTTTGTGTCTCTGTCACTTACAATGGTTTTTGGAACCCCATGTAACCTTATTATGTCTCGAAAATACAAGTCAGCTACATTCATAGCATCGTCGGTCTTGTGTACATGATGTGAAATGAGCCATCTTGGAAAACCTATCAACCACTACCATAATTGCATCCTTGCCTCTTGCTGTCCTTGGTAACCCTACAATGAAATCCATAGAAAACTCCTCCCAAGGTCCCTCTGGCACTGGCAATGGAGTGTAGTAGCCTTGATGGAAGGCCGTCTTTGCCTTTTGACAAGTAGCACATTGACAATTATAGCTTCAACATCAACAATCATTTTTGCCAATAGAAATGTTCTTGCAACATGGCTAGTGTCTTTGTAATTCCAAATGTCCAGCAATGCCTCCTCCATGCCCCCCTTACTAATC
>PYUH01001183.1:17212-31064 GCA_016808085.1 Suaeda aralocaspica | reverse complement strand
TACTAGTAATTCACGTATAGAACACTTTGGTATGCACAATAGATTGCCTTTGAACAAAAACCCATCATGTAGCACATATGAACTCATAGAACCCTTTGAAAGTTGCGCCAATATTGGTCCAAAGTCTCCATCTTGCTCGTAAAACTGGATTATCAACTCTAAACCAAGTAATTTGAAGTTCAAAACACCAAGCAAAGTATACCTTCTTGACAAAGCATCAGCAACAACATTAGACTTCCCCGTTTTGTATTTTGAAGAAAAGTGAAATGATTGCAAAAATTCAACCCATTTAGCATGTCTTGGATTCAACTTTTGTTGCCCATTACCACATAGCCACCTAGTACGGATATTGGCATGGTCTGATGAATCCGCTGTTCAAAAGCTTATTCACTTCTTCTCTACTGCCTTTATTGCAAGTTCGCCCAAATTTCTCTTCTTTGCGAATTGGCTTAGCATCAGGTTTCACATTTAGCTTATGTACAGTTAACTTGGGTCAATGGCCTGGCATCTCCTCTACCTCATTATGCAAAGAGTCCCTGAACTCTCTAAGTAGCTTCTCATATTTTGCCCCAACCTGGTCGTCTGGGGCCGAGTTACTGGCTCTGAATTCGTCAAGAACGAAATCTTCGTGTTCACCAACTCCCTGAGGCCGAGTTACTTGCTGTAATTATATGGCCATTAGTTCACTTTTTAGCCATACCCCCGGTCTTCCTCTTCTTTGTTGGCTCTTCCACCTCTTCATCCCAAGCAGTGTTTAAGAGTGGTGATATAACATTCTCGGGCCATTTTGTTGATCCCACGAAGAGTACCTACAGTTCCATTGTTACACTCATCTTCATGAGCATGAGGTGTGTAACAATTATGCTCTGGATGCATTCAAGGTTGGCCGTCCCAAAATAATATGTATGCCCATAGTTCCTTGACCATCAGGAACTTGACGACCATGTTTCTTGCGCAATTCCTTTTCCCCTATCCACACTGGTAGGGAGACAGTCCCCAAAGGATTGATTACTCCTCCCCAATCCAATAATAGGGTGATGGATAGGTTCCAGGTAACACATCATACTTCAATTTTTTGAGGCAAGCATAACTAATAGTCAGAGGAGCTGCCAGTATCTACCAATATTCGTTTGACCCTCATGTTGGCCACTTTCAGTTCCCACCACCAAGGACATCATGCGGTGTACGAACATTGCTCGGTCTTATCATTGATCATTACCTTCTGGAAACTTGACCTTGAAAGCATCATGCCCCATCTCGTGATCCTTCTCGGAGAGACTCCGTAAGTATTGTTTTGTCCCTCGAAGGGTTGGTCCGCCAGCTGCGAACCCACCGGAGATGACGTTACACCACATCATCTTCGTCTCACACCATCCTTAGGCTCATTAGCCTGAATTCCATCTTTTGTTTGGTGTTTTGTCATGAGATTTGATCAAGTGTTGTGAAATTTTTCCCTTGATGGCAAGAGATTCAAGGGTCCTTTTAAGATTGAAGCAATCATTAGTATGATGCCCTGTATCTTTGTGAAAGTGACAGTATTTACTTGAGTCCCTATCTCTTTGGCGTTCTTAGGGGTGGTGGATCATCAATCTCAACCTTATTCGGATTTCCCAGAAACCGAATAGAGATCTTTGGTGAACCTATCTTAGGACCATCATTAGGCTTTCTTTTCTTATTTTGAAGTTTCCTCCCTTGCTGATGTCCTAGTTACCCAAGTGGCTGTTTCTTTGATCCTTGTTTTTAGAGTGTTTCACTCTTTCTATCATCCTTTCTGTCCTTCCTGGTGGACGCACAGAGCTCTTTGCATAAATGAACATTCAGCTTCTTCCAGAATCCCGTTTCAGCGTTTTGCCCTTTTTTAGTAAGTGTTTTTTGTCTTAATTTTCCGTGTACTTGTTATCAGGATTTTTGGACTATTTGTACCTCACAGTACAATTTCTTACCCACTGAGATGCAACACTTGTCATCATCTCTTTGATTATCTTCCTTCATTCCTAATGGGCTTTTAGAAGAGAACTTTTAAGGCCCCATGGTTTGTTTTAGCTCTTTTTAGCATTGGCAAATAGAAGTTGACATGTGGCAACTACACAATTACAAATGGACCAGTTACAAGGTGAACCGTGGCGGTGTGGGCCCACTCATGGCAGACTTAACACTGCACACGTGGCAATTCCACACTGGCATTTTAAGGACTCGTGGTCCAATTGTGATATGACACGTGGCCATGTAGGGTCCACTCATGGTAGACTCAACATTGCCACGTGGCAATCCCATGTCATCACTTTATAAGAAAAATAGGGACATGTGGTCCACGCAGAGGCTGACACGTGGCAGCTGACTTGTCAGCCACATCAATAACCATTAACATAGTATCCACTATAACGCCTCACAACTCTCGAGGGCCGCAACCAGTTATACAAACATCATCAACTTGTCCATCACCGTGCAAATTTCGCACCTATAACGAATTATTTACTATATACCGAAAATAGTATTTGAATTTCTATTAAAAGCATAGTGACCTTAAATTGAAACTTATGCGAAAGTATCCATTTCAGAAATTGTGCTTGTGCCTCTTGTCAACATTTGTTGGGCATTCTCTTTGTAGCTCTAACTTTTGCTCCCTATAAGTTTTTAGAGAATAAGAATACTTAATAATGTTTCACAAATACATAAATTTAAAAGTGTAAAGTGTAATATTGAAACACTTACTAGTGAATTCGATTAGTTCATCACAATTTGAAGAATGTATGAATG
This sequence comes from Suaeda aralocaspica, assembly GCA_016808085.1. NCBI lineage: Eukaryota > Viridiplantae > Streptophyta > Magnoliopsida > Caryophyllales > Amaranthaceae > Suaeda > Suaeda aralocaspica. The sequence goes on along the minus strand of PYUH01001183.1, from coordinate 28,307 downwards.
GATTTCACTACACTCCTTGAAATCCAGATGCATTGGCACACCATTTCCAATAGAACGTCCAGTGGTCTAAATATTTCAAGGTTAGATTGTAAGGCATCCTCATTGATGACTTCTTTTCGTCATTCCTTCTTGAACGATTAAACATAGTGTCAATGTCTTTCATATGTAGAGCAAAATGTTAAGCACTCACCGCTAGAAACCCTCGGCAATACACCTTCTGAGTGCTCTATTACGGATATAGGCTTTCAAAGTTCGAATATACCTTAAAATTATTGAATTCAATCGTCATACTTGGATTAATAAATTGATATGAATAACCTTTAAACAAGATTCTCAACACAGCAAAGAAGCCTACCTCTCAACTGGATACATCCGCCGGTATCTAACAGGTCCGGCAATCTTGCTTCGGCAGCTAAGTGAATGACCAAATGCACCATGACATCGAAAAAGCAGGAGGAAAATGATCTCTAGCTTGCACAATGTGTAAGGATTTTTTTCTCTAGCTTTTTAAGTGCCTAATAGTTAAGTTTCTAGAGCACAAGTCTCTAAAGAAGAATCTTAACTCAACTAAAGGCTCATACACATGTTTGGCAAGAAGCCCCGTATTGCAAGGGGAAGCAATTGTTCAATAAACACGTGATGGTCATGGCTCTTCATACATGAAATTCTTTTCCCATTATCTTTGACACAACGAGAAATATTTGATAAATATCTATCTGGAGATTCAATGTAGCAAACAATCACATATGGCAGCCTTCGCTGTTGCGCAAAGAGTAGCATGCAACTGGCACATGAAGTTTATCTCATCGACAATTGGATGCAACTCGCTCCTCACTCGCATTTTCATTAATCCATGCGAGCCTTTATAGTATCCTTAGTCTTATTTTAATATTCATCAGTTCCTAAAATATAATCGGAGACATTCTTTCAATGTGCATAACATCCAAATTGTGACGAATTTTAATTTGTCCCAATAAGGCAAATCAAAGAAATGCTTTTTTGTTCCAACCATACTAACAATTCTACACCTCCCTGTTTCTTTTCATTGATTCACTCTTTCCGAATTTCGCTTGTGTAAATCTAGTAAATGCCCAGCACATCATCCCTGTAAGTGTGTGCAGTGCATGACCTTCTCCTGCTTATTATCAAAAGAAGATGCATCTTTTCTCCACTTATGATCAAGTGGCCGCCACGAGGTCGCATATAACCACCTTTGTGCTTAAGTGACGTGCGTTTCGTATCTTATTACAACAAGGGCAAGCATAACAACCTTAGTTGTCCATCCCGAATCTCCATATGCTGGAAAGTCATTGATAGTCCATAAAAGAGATGCACGCATCTGAAATTTTCCTTCAAATAGGCATCATAAGTTTCAACCCCATTGCCCAAAGATCCTTCATTCATCTATTATGATCGAGATACACATCTATATTCCTCCCTGGACTACTGGTGTCCTGGTTGAGCAAAGTAAAAAAAAGGAATGAGGTTCATGCAACCCATGGTGGTAATTATAGGGAATAAGAACAACCGGCCATATACTTGTTGAATTATTAAAAGGTTGGAACCCATCACATGCTAGTCCAAGCCTTAGATTACGTGCTTCCTTTGCGAACTCACCATACTCGTCATTAAATGATTTCCAAGCATATGAGTCACGAGGATTCCTCATTATGTCATCATCCATAAGTGTTCTTTGTGCCACTGCATATCTTTAGCAGTTTTCTAGACATGTACAACCTTGCAATCTTGGCTTGCAAGGAAAGTATCGCAAACCGTATGAGGCACTTAGTTCCCTTTAAGGACCCTTTCTCATCATTTTTCCATCTCGATAAACCACAAGTGGGACATTCATTAAATTCTCATTCTCTTCCAGTATAAAATACATCATTTTGACAAGCATCAATCTTTATGTAATCAAGACCTAAATCCTTAATGATTTTTAAGCCTTGTAATAAGATTCTGGAAGATCAATTCCCCATGCTGGCGTCGAAATTGAGTAAACTGTGAAAGAACTGTCCGCACCAATTATATAGAACCTTCATGTGTAAAAGTTTCACAATGTATTTCAGCTTAGTCATAGTCATCCCATTTCCCTTTACGGCTCCGTTATTCTTGAAGGAGTCGATAAATTTTTTGGCATTTTCATTAGGTTTCTTCGGTGACATGGTCAATATCATTCAACAACTCATCATCGCCCCCAATATTCATAGCACCCACACCACAAGCATCTTGGAGCATTGATTGCCATAGTCATTATCAAGATCGATATGATTGTAATTTTCATCTTCCCTTCCACCTTGCGATACTTCTCCATGGAACTCCCACATGGTATACTTGTCTACATCCCCCACTTGAGCAAATCTAATCTCACATCACCTTTCTTTTAAATATGATTTTCGACATTGTTACAAGGACACCTAATAGTGATAGTGTCCTATCTCTTGGCTAAACATTTGAAAGAGAAAATTTTAAAAAGTTGTCAACACCCTTCACATAGTCACAAGATGAACGATTCTTTACTTTCATCCATGCCTTATCTATAGTCATCTCCAATGTGACAAAGTAAGATCATAAGCATCACATTTGGGGGAAGAAAAAAATAAATGTCCAAATACAAAAACTCATTTAAAAAGCATTGTTGTTGCTTTTAACAACCCTTAATGAACAAAGCAGTAGCTCGAAACATATATGGAGGTAACCCATTGAAAAACATATAATGGCAAACAATTTCATAATCCATTGACTTCAAAAGCAGCACGCTTAACACCAGTGCACTTAACTATATACATTGCCAATGACTTCAAATCCATTGACATATGTAGGGTCAAAGAATGAAAGCAAGAGATACAAGATAAACGAAGAGGAAGATAATGACTGTCAAGATACAACAATCTCAACTTCAATAGTAACATCTCCAGTTCTCACAATTTCTGAATAAATTTTACTCTACTACGTCTCCTCTTACTTATACTACTCAAGTTCTAAATAGCAAAGCAAGACATTAATTACTAGTTCCACCTATTTCGAATCTATCATGAACCAAATAAATTATTCCACAAAACTTTCAAAGTTTCATGAATATCCTATACAAATTAAAAAATATCCAGAAAATGCAAATTAAAACCCAACCAAAAAAAACTAAAAACACTTAAACAATTTCTTAAACATAAACAATATTAAATTAATGCAAGCTAAAATCTTGAAAAAATCAACAAAAATGCAAACTTTAAACCCCAAAATAACACAAAATTAAAATCACTAAACAACCCAGAATAGCAAAATTAAAACAATGAAAAAAAAAGTCAAAATGAGAAAGAAACATTCACCAAAAACTCAAAAATACCAAAAAAAAAATAGTGAAATTAAACCTTCTACAAACTTATGGCCTTCTTGTACCCAAATCCTCTTCTGCAAAAAAAATACCTCTCCTCTCTGCAAACCCGTACTCAAATATGAAGTTTTCTGCAATTAACCTTCTTGTACTCAAATCCCTTAATAAAAAACCATTTAATATAAAAATTAACTGTATGTTGAGTACTAAGATTGTAAAAAATCTGAAGTTTTTAGGGCTATAGAGTAAAAGAAAAAAATACAGTGGCAGTATGAAGACATACTAAAAAAATCCAGTAAAAAGGAGTCAAAACAACTTATTTTACACAAATTGAAACATAAGGCAGCACAAGCAAGACGGTATTCCAAGAGTCTATAACAACTCGCAACATCAGGAACTCAGTGACAAACTTTCTTAGCACTTCCTACAATGAAGAGAGAACAATAACAAAGATGTCCCATGAACACAAAATTATTCATAGCTAATAAGAAGTTAGAAAAACAAAAGTGTCTTCCTGATACACGAACCATTGAGGTCTGACACCCTGGTTTAAAAAAATGATTAAAAACAACCTCAGTAGAATAAGAGAATTATTAGACATAGGAAAGGAAAAATGAACAAGCATAGTCAGCACAGAAAAGCAATTCAACAAACAGTTTAATATAGGCAATAGTAGATAATTGAATACAAAACTCATGTAGATGCAAGCAAAGAAGTCCTAGGAAAATGGAAAACTACAAACTTTGATCAGCGTATAGAGAGGATGGTAACGGCATAACAAACGGCCATACAAATATGAAACTAAGGTAGAATGCATACACCTAGAAACAAATAAATTTACTAATCCACCTAACAAAATGCTTTAAAAGCATACATTAGATTATCATAATTTCTGCATCAATAAATTTAGAAGTATAGGTATACCACAACAGCCCATGCACTTACCATCACTGGGCAGTAAGCACAAATCATTTTTTAAGTAAGCCCTTTTCAAATACCCTTTTGCATCACGGCTAGCCAAGAGGTTCATTTCCGTTGAAGCAAGAAAAATTGCAAATTACAACATATATTTCAGTATAAGCTAGTATTGAGCAAAAACAACAATAATTTACGTTACGTTTGCCAACTATAAGTTATATTGGAACAATATTAAAAAAAAAACAGAATTTCGCAACACCAAAAATCAAACTATAAAGCTGAGTAATAGTAATAACATATAACTTGAAATTCAATTGAGTACGGTAACAAGTACATACAACATAACACAAATTCAAGTCAAATAACCACCGTAATTTAATAGATGTACTGTGCAAATTTACCGTCGATCTACTGCAATACTCACCACCGTCGATCTACTGCAATTTAATGTAAAAGATGTGCTCAATTGCAATTAACCACCGTCTATTAACCACCAGCGACAGTGGTCTTCGATAAACTAGGTGTTGTGCGAATTGAGTAATGTGAGGGTGATAGACTGGTGGGTCTTCGGTGCTGCGCTGGGCGAAGGTCGTGATTGAATAGGGTAAAGGTAGGCCGGCGGGCGAAGTCAGAAGAGGTGAGGGTGCGGGGCTGTGTGCGAAGATGAGATGAACTAAGGGTGATGGTGGTCTTCGGTGGGAAGCTGCCGTGGGGGTGATGGTGGGGTGGTGGAGGGCTGCTATTGTTGTATGTAGGTGGGGTGGAGGAAAAAGGGAATAAATTTAGGGAGTGGGTTTTGATTGTTTGAGAAGATATAAGTTAGGATGATGGTGAGATATTAGTTGAGGTATACATATAAGAAATTTATGTATTAGTACAACATATGTTTTGCAACGACAGTCGTTGCTATACCGTACACTTCTTTCTTGCAACGATATTCATCGTGGCTAAAAGTAATGCTTATCTTTAGTAACAATATTTAGTGTTGTTGTACTCCAGTGAAATGCTTTAGCAACGACTTCTTTTTTGTCCATTAGCTGACCAAATTTTGTTAACCCCGCGTTTTTTTTTTGTTGGAGGGAAATGAATTTTTGATTTTTTGCAACAACATTTGCAACGACTTTAGCTTATGGTTGCTAAAACTGATGTATTGCAACGACCATTTTGTCGTTGCAAAAAGTCGTTGCAATAAATGGATTTTCTTATAGTGAAATTTTCGAAGAAAATTACCAACTCAAAAACATGAATTTTGGCAAATTATGAAGCAAAAATGGAAACTTGGATCATTGAGAATTCTAGTATGAGAATTTGAGGAGGGTTTTGGGAATTATGGTGTGGGAGGGCTTGGGAATTATGGTGTGAGAGGCTGGCGTGAGAAGTTTGGGAGATGAGGTGTCAGAGGGATTACAGAGTTGAGGCGGTTTTCGTCGTGGAATTGAGGAGGATTCTTTTTTCTTTTTCTTTAAAGAGTTAGGCGGTAAATTTTTAAGGCTTTTGATTAAAAGTTAGAAAAGAAAAGAAACCAATACCAATGTCTAACATGTCTCTCTTCGGTACCATATCATAGTAACCACACTAAGAGACCAGTTTATTACTAACCTATCTCTTATTTAGCTTAAGAAACAGGTTAAATCCTATAACAGTTCCTAGACAGGTTGGATTTAGCCTGTTTCTTAAAGCTAAATAAGAGATAGGTTAGTAACAAAACCGGTCTCTTTGTGTAATAAGTCTCGTATTAGACGTCTCTTTGCCATTTTTGTTCTAGTGAATTAGTTAGTGATGAACATAAAATTAATCGTATAGTTCATACGAATTAAGGAGATGATTATTGACTCACATGGTTCATGTGGGTTATTTATGATGCAAATATTACTAACTCACATGATTTATGCGAGTTTAGCATAGGAACAACTTTCTAATTTTAGTTCAAAATTAGAACTAATACTTTTACAAGTGCTCGCTCTGCCAAAATCTAATTATTGGGGCCACGTTCTTCACCTTATTCCCCGTTGTACCATAGCCTTGACAGCATAGGATGTTGATGTCCATGTGTAACCATTGGGCTGTCAGAACTTATCGTATTCAAACTTGCAGGTCTGATTAGGAGTGCGAAATTTATCCAGAAGCTTCCTATAGAAGAAACTTATGGAAGCCAAGGAGTGGAACCCGAATGTCCTAGATTTTGACGATCCTCAACATATCTCCCATCATCCATTATAGGGTCAAGTAAGTAACCTTCTTCTCTTTTTTTCATTATTATTATTTTTTAATTTAACTTGCGTCCTTGTAATAGAACGTCCATTACTTGAGATCATATGGATCGATGAACCGTTCTTCGATGGCTAAGCTGCTCTTATGAAATAACAAGATCGCGACCTCCTTATTCTGCGCTCGGGATGTGGCTTTGATGATTTCATCTAGGACTTAGAAGCCATTGAGACGATTACAGTTTTCATTTCTGACCCTTAATATTTAGGAGTGGTGGACGGAAACCACTAATTCCTTTCACTTTCCTTGGGGTGAGATGATCATTACCCCATTTGACTTTTCCATTCTCACTGGCCTTCCTTTTTCTTCTTCCATCGTTGTGACCAACAACGATTTCACCCATGTCCATTCCGTTACTAAGGAGCTTCGAGGTCCAATTTATGAGACGATTGATATAGGAAAATCCATGAGTGGTGTGACCTTGAGCAAGATTCTCACCTTGCCTGGCACTGGCAGGGAAAAAAAGTCTTAATTGCTGACAAGGGTGCCCATGGTTATCAACTCCGCTATCTTACCACTTTGCTAACCTTTCAAAGGTCAAGGATTCTGACTGGGAGGTTTGGGTCAGCCTCCCTCCTCCGGTGATGATAGCGCTTGCCGTCACATGGACGGTTCCGTGGCCATAGGCATTAGCTCCTTTGGAGGGTTGTTGTAGTAATGACTTACCTTTGTTTTCCTATTATGTTTTTAATATTTGATTTCACCTTTCTCACAACATTTTGTAGTTTTGGTCCATTGAGTACTTCCCCATTTACCTCCTCCTCATCCCAAGCAGCGCATTCACCCTGTCCTTGCTTTCTGGAAGAGCTATAGGGGTGGCATATGGATCAAAGGGAACAAAAAGTCACATCCATCATACGGAATCTTTATTTAGGTGAAGTATGCTTGCATGCCCTTATTATTATACTTGTTTTTCATTTTTTGTGTTTTGATAACTTTGTTTTCTGTGACTCTCCATGGTTCGACTCCATCCTTGGACAGACCTAGTTGGTGTCCCTAACAGACCTACAGCTCATTGTTGTTAGTTTTGGGATCACGAATTTCCCATATGGTATCAAAGGAGAGAGCGTCGTTCGGCAACATAGTCCCGATGACTTCATCGCCCCTATGACCCTCCTCTTACGATGGTTAATTCTAGGCCTTTTTCACTAGGTGGCCTGTGATCACTTTACCCTATGGACGTCTCTAGTCTACCCGAAAAGTTCTACCAAACAGACCTCCTCGCGCTCTTAGCAAAACTGTTTGGCTGGTTGAGCGTAAGTAAATACTTCATACATGTATGAGCATAGTTTGCCTGAAGAATTATCACATTATGGTTTCATTTCTTGGAGTCTTTATAGCAGATGGCCATCTCCCTTATGTTGACTTCACCTTGACTATGGGGTTGATAGGGTCATTCAAAGGGAGACTTTCCTCCAGGCTCGTGGATAGGCAATTCGTTGTCAAATCATTTCCTTCCATAGTCCAATTGGTTAGTAAGCCCTGACGCTTTATAACCTTGGATTAATATGTTAAATGATTATTAACCAAGTTATTTTGCCGTAGATGCCTCGTAAGGGATGCTGCATGCACTGAAGATCATTGATGGCTTAAAGTACCACTGAAGAGGGATGAAGGAGACTACGTCGCGTGGCAGCCAAGATAGAAGGGTAAGATCAAGAATTTATCGTTTTACGATTTTTTCATTTTATTGCTAGATATTCCTTTGACGGTTTTCTCAATTTAAATACGTGCTGTAATACCCATGTTTTCACGTATATTAAGGAGTTACTTTCGTATTTATACGTATTGATGTGAATTATGTTATAAACAAACGCCACTCACACAAGATAAACTTAGAACACAAATTTGATAAAGCAACGCACTACAAACTCGAAGTTCTAAGGCGAATAATTGATAGAATTTGATTAAAGCAAAGCCCCTCAAATCCTAAAAACTATCCTCACGTGAGATAAAGCCAATAGCACACTCACTCAATCGAATTCCTCACAAGAAATTCTCACAAAATTTTTTTACTTACCTGAAACACAAACCGGAAACAATGTTTTTCAATCAATCTAATCTGAATATATTATTGATGTATTTTACATCCTATTTATAGCTAAACATATCACACAATATTTGAATATCCTAAACAATCCTAACTACCCTAGATTCATGTATAACAAACTAAGATTAGGATAACAAGATAATCTCTACAAAACCGGATACAATCTTGCGCCATATAATTGTAATCTGATTTTCACCTAAATCTGATATTTTGAGAAACAAATCTAAGGACAATATTTTCAACTAACTAAATAAAGTTGACCAAGTCAAACAACACGAAAAACACCGTTAACAACGTTGCCCAGAATCGTCAAAATCGTTCAAAAATCCCGCCATATAACTCCTTTGATTTTGATGGACTTCCATTTTCAAGAACTTCAGAAACCCTTTGAGCATCGATCTTTATTTCAAGAAAACCTTCAATCTTGTGTTTCCCATGTTTGATTCCATCACCATGACTCATAAACTAAATAAGAAAATCACAAAACACATATGGTAAAACCCTATCAAATGAAGTGGGAAGAAAACCCATATAGCTCAACACTCCTAAACTACTAATTATGCTTGCTTGATTTTTACGTGAGGAGACTTGTACATGTCACCATGCACACGTAAAAATTCACCCTACCAACCCCAAGAGTCTTGTATCTCCATAAGCCACTAACTCTCCCATGGTTGCATCTTGTTTTGCACCTTCTATCAAACCCTCAAGTTTTGCTCATTGATATTCATATCATCCTCCTCTTCTTCAGAAGAGTTTGTCCTCAAACCTCGAAGTTGGTCATCAGGAACATAAGGAGCTAAATCACCAATGTTGAAAGTTGCATGAACTCCATATCTCCTGGCAACTCTAATTTGTATGCATTGTCCCCCACCTTGCTTATGATTTGAACGGTCCTCCACCGTGGCATAACTTATTCTTCCTTTGATTGGGAACCTTTCTTTCTCAAATGTTAGCCAAACCAAATCCCTTCCTTGTAAACATGTTGTGATTTGTGTTTGTTTGCTCTTGCCTTGTAAATATCATTGACCTTTCAATTCTAGCCCTTACTTCTGCGTGAAGCTTCGCATGTAATCAACCTTTGTCTTGGCATCCTTGTGTACCAACCCCTTTAGGAATACTTACAAGTCAATTGGTATTTAGGGTTGATTCCATAGACAATTTCGAACGGTGAGTGTTTAGTAGCATAAGTAGGTGATCTATTGTAAGCAAACTCAGCATGAGCAAGTTTCAAATCCCAATCCTTTTGTGTTTTACTAACAAAACCACCAAAAGAACCCCTAGTGTACGATTTGTCACCTCTGTTTGGCCATCTGTTGGAGGATGATAGATGTGCTAACAAAGTTTTGTACCTATCAATCTCCAAAGTGACTTCCAAAAGTAGCTCATGAACTTTGTGTCTCTGTCACTTACAATGGTTTTTGGAACCCCATGTAACCTTATTATGTCTCGAAAATACAAGTCAGCTACATTCATAGCATCGTCGGTCTTGTGTACATGATGTGAATGAGCCATCTTGGAAAACCTATCAACCACTACCATAATTGCATCCTTGCCTCTTGCTGTCCTTGGTACCCTACAATGAATCCATAGAAACTCCTCCCAAGGTCCCTCTGGCACTGGCAATGGAGTGTAGTAGCCTTGATGGAAGGCCGTCTTTGCCTTTTGACAAGTAGCACTTGACAATTATAGCTTCAACATCAACAATCATTTTTGCCAATAGAAATGTTCTGCAACATGGCTAGTGTCTTTGTAATTCCAAATGTCCAGCAATGCCTCCTCCATGCGCCCCCTTACTAATAATTCACGTATAGAACACTTAGGTATGCACAATAGATTGCCTTGAACAAAAACCCTCATGTAGCACATAGGAACTCATAGAACCCTTTGAAAGTTGCGCCAATATTGGTCCAAAGTCTCCATCTTGCTCGTAAAACTGGATTATCAACTCTAAACCAAGTAATTTGAAGTTCAAAACACCAAGCAAATTACCTTCTGACAAAGCATCAGCAACAACATTAGACTTCCCGTTTGTATTTTGAAGAAAAGTGAAATGATTGCAAAAATTCAACCCTTAGCATGTCTGGATTCAATTTTTGTTGCCCATTGATGTGTTTCAAAGCTTCATGATCAGAGTGTAGTATGAAGTGATTAGGCCTTAAATAATGACTCCAATGATCCAAAGCTCTAATAATGGCATAGAATTCCTTGTCATACGTAGAATAGTTCAATTTAGCACCATTCAATTTCTCACTAAAATACGCAATTGGCCTCTTCCTTGGACAGAACAGCACCAATTCCTACCCCACTTGCATCCGTCTCAACTTCAAATGGTTTAGAAAAATCTGGTAGGTAGTATGGGTGTGTTACAAAGCAACTTCTTATCAGTTCAAAAGCTTCTTGTGCCCTTTAGTCCACTCAAACTTAGGTTTATCCTTCTTAAGACATTCGGTCATAGGAGCAACAACAGATGAAAAATTTTTCACAAACCCTCTAAAAACGAGGCTAACCCATGGAAAGCACGTACT
>PYUH01001183.1:0-13995 GCA_016808085.1 Suaeda aralocaspica | reverse complement strand
TATTTTTTCAGGATCCATACCTCCATTAAACTCAGGAATTTCGAGTTTAAGACTTCGATCATCATCCCTCATCTTTCCCTTATGTTTGTGCCTTGATCTTGGTTCCTCATCGTCACTAGAACTTGATGAGTATCCCTTTTTTGGTTTACGTACACTCCTCACACTTTCTTGCTCACTTGAACTTGATGATGAGCCATCCCCTTGTTTAGATTTAGTAGGAGTTTTCTTGGTAGAAGCCATGATGGTTAGGACTTCATCTAAACGAGCCTTTAACTCGTCAATCTNTCCCTTGCATACGTAATTCTTTTGCTTGAGCCAAACTCATACCCTTCGTAAATCCTTGTGGATTTTCGTCTCCACCCTCTTGAGCCATGAGAATTGATGATGAAAACTTGAGATTGAACGAATCTCTCAACGAGAGCACCAAAAGTTGATGTGAATTTTGTTATAAACAAACGCCACTCACACAAGATAAACTTAGAGCACAAATTTGATAAAGCGACGCACCACAAATTTGAAGTTCTAAGGCGAATAATTGATAGAATTTGATTAAAGCAAAGCACCCTCAAATCCTAAAAACTATCCTCACGTGAGATAAAGCTCAAAGCACCACTCACTCAATCGAATTCCTCACAAGAAATTCTCACAAAATTTTGTTTACTTATGTGAAACAACAAAACCGGAAACAATGTGTTTTCAATCAATCTAATCTGAATATATTATTGATGTATTTTACATCCTATTTATAGCTAAACATATCACACAATATGTGAATATCCTAAACAAATCCTAACTACCCTAGATTTATGGTATAACAAACTAAGATTAGGATAACAAGATAATCTCCACAAAACCGGATACAATCTTGCGCCATATAATTGTAATCTGATTTTCTAGCCTAAATCTTAGATATTTTGAGAAACAAATCTAAGGACAATATTTCCAACTAACTAACTGAAGTTGACCAAGTCAAACAACACGGAAAACACCGTTGACAACGTTGCCCAGAATCGTCAAAATCGTTCAAAAATCCCGCCATATAACTCCTTTGATTTTTGATGGACTTCCATTTTCAAGAACTTCAAGAAACCCTTTGAGCTTCAATCTTTATTTCAAGAAACCTTCAATTTTGTGTTTCCCATGTTTGATTCCATCAACCATGACTCATAAACTAAATAAGAAAATCACAAAACACCATATGGTAAAACCCTATCAAATGAAGTGGGAAGAAAACCCATATAGCTCAACACTCCTAAACTACTAATTATGCTTGCTTGATTTTTACGTGAGGAGACTTGTGCATGTCACCATGCACACGTAAAAATTCACCCTAGCCAACCCTAAGAGTCTTGTGTCTCCATAAGCCACTAGCTCTCCCATGGTTGCATCTTGTTTTGCACCTTCTATCAAACCCTCGAAGTTTTGCTCATTGATATTCGTATCATGCTCCTCTTCTTCAGAAGAGTTTGTCCTCAAACCTCGAAGTTGGTCATCAGGAACATAAGGAGCTAAATCACCAATGTGACTTTCATTTCTTTGGAGGACTTCTAAACTATACTAAGTATAAGGATCGAAATGGTTAATTGGGTTTTTATTGGAGGTATTTGGAAGATTACCTTGTAAAGAAGGAGCAAGAATTTCTGGAATCAAATGCAGGTGAGGAGACCCCACCCACACCAGTTCCAAGTAATCAAGAGAGTGATGCAATGAGGGAACATGAAGCTACCTCTGGTTCTCTAGGCTATGAGTCGAAGGATAGTTCGTGTTATGAGATTGAGAATCCAAACCTGGTGATTCCAGTGTATGTGGACTTGGTAACTGATTCCGAAGAAGAAGAAAATGAGCTGGACCATGAAGAAGACACGGATGAAGATGTTGAGGAGGATTTAGAAGATGACGTTATAGGTGATCTTGACTTCGTGTTTGAGAAATATTTGGTGTCTAAGGACAACCAAGTTAATGTTTATGTTTAGAGGTTTTGTTATAGATATGAGATAGTTTAATATTGTTTAGCATTGTCATATATGTTTTTAGGGGTTTTTCGTGCCTAACTTCTACAAACGCGACTTGTTATATGTTTTTAAAGCTCCATCATGTCATATATTATGCATTTAAGCTTTTGAGGTCTTGGTTGCTCCGTACAAACACGACAAGGTCACTTTGGGACGTGAAATGGCCATTTCGGTGCGTTTTAGAAGGTTTTCGTAGTTAACCGCACCAAACAAGACCTGATATATGTTTTTAAAGCTCTATCATGTCATATATGATGCATGTAAGCTTTTTAGGTCTTGGTTGGTCACGTTTAGACCCGACAAGGTCACTTTGGGATGTGAAATGGCCATTTCGGAGTAACTAAGGGGTTTTCGCGCCTAACTTCTACAAATGCGACTTGTTATTTGTTTTAAAGCTCTATCATGCGATATATTATGCATTTAAGGTTTTTAAGCCTTAGTTGCTGACGTTTAGACACGACAAGGTTACTTTGGGACATGAAATGGCCAATTCGGGGCGTTTTAGGGGGGTTTCGAGCCTAACTTCTACAAACGCAGCCTGTTACATGGTTTTAAAGCACCATCATGACATATATTATGTATTTAAGGGTTTGAACTCTTGGTTTCTCACGTTCGGAACAGACAAAGTGAATTTGGGACGTTAAATGGCCATCTCGCGGCGTTTTTTGGGGTTTTGACGCCTAACTTCTACAAACGCGACCTGTTATATGTTTCTAAAGCTCGATCACGTCTTATATTTTTCATTTAAGGTTTTTAAGTCTTGGTTACTCACGTTTAGACATGACAAGGTCTTTAGGACGTGAAATGGTTATTTCGGAGCGTTTTACGGGGTTTTCAGCCCTAACTTCTACTAATGAGACCTGTTAGATGTTTTCATAGCTTTGTCATGTCATTTTTATGCATTTTAGCTTTTAAGGTCTTTTTTAGTCAAATTTAGACACGACAAGGTCACTTTGGGACGCGAAATGGCCATTTTGTGGCGTTTTAGGGGGTTTCCAAGCCTAACTTTTACAAACGCGACCTTTTACGTGTTTTTAAAGCTCCATAATGTCATATATTATGCATTTAATCATCATTGGTCTTGGTTTATCAGGTTTAGACGCGACAGGGTCACTTTGTGACGTGAAATGGCCATCTCGGGGCGTTTTAGGGGGTTTTCACTCCTAACTTCTACAAACGCGACCTCTTATATGTTTGTAAGCTCCATCATGTCATATATTACGCATTTAAGGTTTTGAAATCTTGGTTTCTCACTTTTAGACACGTCAAGCTCAATTTGGGACGTGACATGGCCATTTTGGGGCGTTTTAGGTGGTTTTTGCGTCTAACTTCTATTAAAGTGACCTGTTACAAGGTTTAAGAACTCCATCATGTCATATATTATGCATTTAAGCTTTTTAGGTCTTGGTCTCTCACTTTTAGACACGACAAGGTCACTTTGGGATGTGAAATACCCATTTCGGGGAGTTTTAGGGGGTTTTCAAGCCTATAATCTACAAACGCGACCTGTTATATGTTTTTAAAGGTCCATCATTTCATATATTATGCATTTAAGCTTTTTAGGTATTGGTTGCTCGCGTTTAGACACGACAAGGTAACTTTGGGATGTGAAATGACATTTTGGGGCGTTTTAGGGGGTTTCCGCGCCTAACTTCTAAAAAAACATGACCTGTTACATGGTTTTAAAGCTCCATCATGTTCTATTTTATGTATTTAAGGTTATAAAGTCTTGGTTGCTCACGTTTAGACACGACTTGGTCACTTTGGGACGTGAAATGGCAATTTCGGGGCGTATAAGATGGTTTTTCGCGCCTAACTTCTATAAACCTGACCTGTTACATGGTTTTAAAGCTCCATAATGTCATATATTATGCATTTAAGCTTTTGGGGTCTTGGTTGGTCACGTTTAGGGACGAAAAGGACACTTTGGGACGTTAAATGGCCATTTCAGGGTGTTTTAGGGGGTTTACGTGCCCATCCTCTACAAACGCGACCTGTTACATGGTTTAAAGCTCCATCATGTCATATTTTATGCATTTAAGCTTTTTAGGTCTTGGTTGGTCACGTTTAGACACAACAAGGTAATTTTGGGACGTGAAAGGGCCATTTTGGGGTGTTTAAGGGGGTTTTCGCGCCTAACTTCTACAAACGCGACCTGTTATATGTTTTTAAAGCTCCATCAAGTCATATGTTATGCATTTAAGCTGTTTAGGTTTTGGTTGCTCATGTTTAGACACGACAAGGTTACTTTCGGACGTGAAATGGCCATTTTGATGCGCTTTAGGAGTTGTTCGTGCCTAACTTCTACAAATGGGACCTGTTATATTTTTTAAAGCTCCATCATGTCATATATAATGCATTTAAGGTTTTTAACTCTTGGTTGCTCACGTTTAGACATGACAAGGTCACTATGGGACGAGAAATTACCTTTTTCGGTGCATTTTAGTGGTTTTTCGTGCCTAACTTCTACAAACGCGACTTGTTATATGTTTTTAAAGCTCCATCATGTCATATATTATGCATTTAAGCTTTTGTGGTCTTGGTTGCTCCGTACAAACACGACAAGGTCACTTTGGGACGTGAAATGGCCATTTCGGTGTGTTTTAGAAGGTTTTCGTAGTTAACCGCACCAAACAAGACCTGATATATGTTTTTAGAGCTCCATCATGTCATATCTGATGCATGTAAGCTTTTTAGGTGTTGGTTGGTCACGTTTAGACCCGACAAGGTCACTTTGGGATGTGAAATGGCCATTTCAGAGCGTTTTAGGGGGTTTTCACGCCTAACTTTTACAAACGCAACCTGTTATATGTTCTTAATGCTCCATCATGTGATATATTATTGATTAAGGTTTTTAAGCCTTGGTTGTTGACGTTTAGACACGACAAGGTCACTTTTGGACGTGAAATGTCCATTTCGGGGCGTTTTAGGGGATGTTCGAGCCTAACTTCTACAAGCGCAGCCTGTTACATGGTTTTAAAGCACCATCTTGTCATTTATTATGCATTTAAGGTTTTTAACTCTTGGTTGCTCATGTTTAGACAAGACAAAGTCACTTTTCCACCTGAAATGGCCATCTTGGGGCGTTTTTCGGTGTTTTGATGCCGAACTTCTACAAACGCGATTAGTTATATGTTTCTAAAGCTCTATCATGTCATACATTTTGTATTTAATGCTTTTAAGTCCTTGTTACTCACGTTTAGACATGAGAAGGTCTTTGGGACGTGTAATGGCCATTTCGGGGCGTCTTACGGGGTTTTCGCCCCTAACTTCTACTAAGGAGACCTGTTATATGTTTTTTGAAAGCTTCGTCCTGTCATATGTTATGCCTTTAAGCTTTTTAGGTCTTGGTTAGTCACGTTTAGACACGACAAGGTCACTTTGGGACATGGAATGGCAATTTTGTGGCATTTTAGGGGGTTTCCGCGCCAAATTTCTACAAACATGAGCTGTTACATGGTTTTAAAGCTCCATCATGTTATAAATTATGCATTTAATCTTCTTTGGGCTTGGTTTACCACGTTTAGACATGACAAGGTCACTTTGGGATGTGAAATGGCCATCTCGGGGCGTTTTAGGGGGTTTTCGCGCCTAACTTCTACAAACGCGACCTCTTATATGTTTATAAGCTCCATCATGTTATATATTATGCATTTGAGATTTTTAGGTCTTGGTTGCTCACGTTTAGACATGACAAGGTCACTTTGGGACCTGGAATGGCCATTTTGATGATTTTTATAGGGGTTGTGTGCCAAACTTCTACAAACGCGACCTGTTACATGATTTTAAAGCTCCATCATATCGTATATTATGCATTAAAGCTTTTCAGGTATTGTTTTCTCACATTTAGACATGACAAGGTCACTTTGGCACGTGAAATGGCCATTTCGAGGCGTTTTAGTAGGTTTTCGCTCCTAACTTCTATAAACTCGACCTGTTACATGGTTTTAAAGATCCATCATGTCAGAGACTATGCATTTAAGCTTTTTAGGTGTTGGTTGCTCACGTTTAGACACGACAAGGTCACTTTGAGAAGTGAAATGGCCATCTCAGGGCAATTTAGGGTGCTTTCGCGCGTAACTTCCACAAACGCAACCTAGCTTCATCATGTTTAGGGTTGCTGATGTTTAGACACGATTAGGTCACTTTGGGACGTGAAATGGCCATTTCGTGCCGTTATAGGGGGTTTTCGCGCCTAACTTCTACAAACTCGGCCTGCTATAAGGTTTTAAAGCTCCATCATGGCACAAATTAAGCATTTAAGCTTTTTAGGTCTTTGTTTCTAAAGTTTAGACACGATAATGTCACTTTCGGACATGAAATGGCCATTTCGGGGCGTTATAGTGGGTTTTAACGCCTAACTTCTACAAACACGGCCTGTTACATGGTTTTAAGGATCCATCATGTCATATATTTTGCATTTAAACTTTTTAGGTCTTGGTTGCTCACGTTCACGACAAGGTCACTTTGGGACGTGAAAGGGCCATTTTGGTGCGTTAGTGGGTTTCCGCACCTAACTTCCACAAACCCGACCTATTATATGGTTTTAAAGCTCCATCATATTATATATTATGCATTTAAGGTTTTGATGTCTTTGTTGCTCACGTTTAGACACGACAAGGTCACTTTGGGACGTCAAATGGCCATTTCGGGGCTATTACAGGGTTTTCGTGCCTAACTTCTACAAACTAGGCCTGTGATAAGGTTTTAATGCTCCATCATGTCACAAATTATGCATTTGAGCTTTTTAGGTCTTTGTTTCTCAAGTTTAGACACGATAATGTCACTTTGGGCCATGAAATGGCCATTTTGAGGCGTTATAGTGGGTTTTGACGCCTAACTTCTACAAACGCGATGTGTTACATGGTTTTAACGATCCATCATGTCATATATTTTGCATTTAACGTTTTTACGTCTTGGTTGCTCACGTTTAGACACGACAAGTTCACTTTGGGACGTGAAATGGCCATTTTGGGGAGTTTAAGGGGGTTTCCACTCCTAACTTCTACAAAGGCGGCCTTTTATTTGTTTTTAGACCTCCTTCATGTTATATAATATGCATTTACGCTTTTTAGGTCTTGGTTGCTCACGTTTGGACACGGAAAAGTTACATTGGGACGTGAAATGGCCATTTTGGGGCGTAAGTGAGTTTCCGCACCTAACTTCCACAAACGCGACCTCTTACATTGTTTTAAATCTCCATCATGTTATATATTATGCATTTAACCTTTTGAAGTCTTTGTTGCTCACGTTTAGACAAGACAAGGTCACTTTGGGACGAGAAATGGCCATTTTTTAACATTTTCGGTTGTTTTCACTCCTAACTTCTACAACCGTGACTTGTTACATGGTTTTAAAGCTCCATCATGTCATATAGTATGCATTTAAGTTTTTTTGGTCTTGTTTTCTCACGTTTAGAAACGAAAGGCCACTTTGGGACGTGAAATGGCCTTTTTTTAGGCGTTTTAGGGGGTTTTCGCGCCTAACTTCTACAAATGCGACCTGGTATATGTTGTTAAAGTTCCATCAAGTCATATATTATGCATTTAAGCTTTTTAGGTCTTGGTTTCTCACGTATAGACACGACAAGGTCACTTTGGAAGGTGAAATGGCCTTTTCGGGGCGTTTTAGGGCGTTTTCATGCCTAACCTCACCAAACACAAACTGTTATATGTTTTTTAAAGCTCCATCATGTCGCATATTTTGCATTGAAGCTTTTCAGGTCTTGTTTGGTCACATTTAGACAAGACAAGGACACTTTGGGAATTGAAATGGCCATTTCCGGGCGTTTTAGGTCGTTTTCGCGCAAAACATCTTTAAACGCGACCTGTAACATTGGGTTAAAGCTCCATCATGTGATATATTATGCATTTAATCTTTTTAGGTTTTGGTTTCTCACGCTTAGAAACGACGAAGTCACTTTGGGATGTGAAATGGCCATTTCGGAGCGTTTTAGGTGGTTTTCACGGCTAACTTCTACAAACGCCACCTGTTATATGTGTTTTAAAGCTCTAACATGTCATATGTTATGCATTTAATCTTTTTAGATCTTGGTTGCTCACGTTTAGACACGACAAGGTCACTTTAGGAAGTGCAATGGCCAATTTGGGGCATTTTATGGGGTTTTCGCGCCTAACTTCTTCAAACGCGACTTGTTACATTGTTTTAAAGCTTCATCATGTTATATGTTATGCATTTAAGGTGTTAAAGTCTTGGTTGCTTACGTTTAGACACGACGAGGTCAATCTGGGACATGAAATGGCCATTTTTGGGCGTTTTAAGTAGTTTTCGCACCTAACTTCTACAACCGTGACCTGTTACATGGTTTTAAAGTTCCATCATGTCATATGTTATGCATTTATGCTTTTTAGGCCTTGGTTACTCACATTTAGACACGACAAGGTCACTTTGGGACGTGAAATGGCCATTTCAAGGCGTTTTAGGGGGTTTTTGCGCCTAACTTCTACAAATGCGACCTGGTATATGTTGTTAAAGTTCCATCAACTCATATATTATTCTTTTAAGATTTTTAGGTCTTGGTTGCTCACGTATACACACGACAAGGTCACTTTGGGACGTGAAATGGCCATTTAGGGCGTTTTAGGGGGTTTTCGCGCCTAACCTCTCCAAACACAACCTTTTATATGTTTTTTAAAGCACCGTCGTGTAAGATATTATGCGTTTAAGCTTTTCAGTTCTTGCTTGGTCACATTTAGACACGACAAGGACACTTTGGGACGTGAAATTGCTATTTCGGGGCGTTTTAGGTGGTTTTCGCGCAAAACTTCTATAAACGTGACCTGTTACATGGTTTTAAAGCTCCATCATTCATATATTATGCATTTAAGCTTTTTAGGTTTTGGTTTCTCACGTTTACAAACGACGAGGTCACGTTGGGATGTCAAATGGCCATATCGGGGCGTTTTAGGGGGTTTTCGCACCTAACTTCTACAACCGTGACCTGTTACATGTTTTTAAAGTTCCATCATATCATATGTTATGCATTTCTGCTTTTTAGGCCTTGGTTACTCACATTTAGACACGACAAGGTCACTTTGGGACGTGAGGCCCTTTCGAGGCGTTTTAGGGGGTTTTTGCGCCTAACTTCTACAAATGCGACCTGGTATATGTTGTTAAAGTTCCTTCAACTTATATATTATGCTTTTAAGCTTTTTAGGTCTTGGTTGCTCACGTATAGACACGACAAGGTCACTTTGGGACGTGAAATGGCCATTTAGGGCGTTTTAGGGGGTTTTCACGCCTAACCTCTCCAAACACAACCTTTTATATGTTTTTTAAAGCACCGTCGTGTCAGATATTATGCGTTTAAGCTTTTAAGTTCTTGCTTGGTCACATTTAGACACGACAAGGACACTTTGGGACGTGAAATTGCTATTTCGGGGCGTTTTAGGTGGTTTTCGCGCAAAACTTCTATAAACGTGACCTGTTACATGGTTTTAAAGCTCCATCATTCATATATTATGCATTTAAGCTTTTTAGGTTTTGGTTTCTCACGTTTACAAACGACGAGGTCACGTTGGGATGTCAAATGGCCATATCGGGGCGTTTTAGGGGGTTTTCGCACCTAACTTCTACAACCGTGACCTGTTACATGTTTTTAAAGTTCCATCATATCATATGTTATGCATTTCTGCTTTTTAGGCCTTGGTTACTCACATTTAGACACGACAAGGTCACTTTGGGACGTGAGGCCCTTTCGAGGCGTTTTAGGGGGTTTTTGCGCCTAACTTCTACAAATGCGACCTGGTATATGTTGTTAAAGTTCCTTCAACTTATATATTATGCTTTTAAGCTTTTTAGGTCTTGGTTGCTCACGTATAGACACGACAAGGTCACTTTGGGACGTGAAATGGCCATTTAGGGCGTTTTAGGGGGTTTTCACGCCTAACCTCTCCAAACACAACCTTTTATATGTTTTTTAAAGCACCGTCGTGTCAGATATTATGCGTTTAAGCTTTTAAGTTCTTGCTTGGTCACATTTAGACACGATAAGGATACTTTGGGACGTGAAATTGCTATTTCGGGGCGTTTTAGGTTGTTTTCGCGCAAAACTTCTATAAACGTGACCTGTTACATGGTTTCAAAGCTCCATCATTCATATATTATGCATTTAAGCTTTTACGGTTTTGGTTTCTCACGTTTAGAAACGACGAGGTCACTTAGGGACGTGAAATGGCCATATCGGGGCGTTTTAGGGGGTTTTCGCGGCTAACTTCTACAAACGGGACCTGTTATATGTTTTTAAAGCTCTATCATGTCATATGTTATGCATTTAAGCTTTTTAGGTCTTGGTTGCACATGTTTATGCACGACAAGGTCACTTCGGGACGTGCATTGGCCATTTTGGGGCATTTTAAGGGGATTCCGCGCCTAACTGCTACAAGCGCGACCTGTTACATGGGTTTAAAGCTCCATCATGTTATGTATTATGAATTTAAGGTTTTGGAGTCTTTGTTTCTCACGTTTAGACACGACAAGGTAGCTTTGGGATGTGAAATGGCCATTTCTTGGTGTTTTAGGTGGTTTTCGCGCCTAACTTCTAAAAACGTGACTCGTCACATGGTTTTATATCTCCATTTTGTCATATAATATGCATTTAAGCTTTTTAGGTCTTGGTTTGTCACGTTTAGACACGACAAGGTCACTTTGGGACGTGAAATGGCCATTTCGGGGCGTTTTGGGGGGTTTTCGCGGCTAACTTCTACAAACGCGACCTGTTATATGTTTTTAAAGCTCCATCATGTCATATGTTATGCATCTAAGCTTTTTAGGTCATATTAGTTGCTCACTTTTATACATGACAACGTCACTTTAGCACGTGCATTGGCTATTTTGGGGCATTTTACGGGGTTTCCGCGCCTAACTGCTACAAACGTGACCTGTTACATGGGTTTAAAGCTCCATCATTTTATATATTATGCATTTAACGTTTTGGAGTCTTTGTTTCTGACGTTTAGACACGACAAGGTAGCTTTGGGACGTGAAGTGTCCATTTCTTAGTGTTTTAGGTGGTTTTCACGCCTAACTTCTACAAACGTGACTCGTCACACTAGTAGAAAAATTGGATTTTGCTGCGCCACATTTGCTGCGGTTCTTTGACATTTTTAAAGAACCGCCAGCAAAGAGTGTGATATTGATAATACACAGAACCAGAAAAATATTTTGTGCGTTGATTTATTTGCTGCGGTTCTTTTTTATTATTTTGCTTGCGGTTATAACCGCATCAAATAAATCAGCCAAAAAAAACGTTCAGAGCCCAGGCCCAAACAAAGCTATATATACACAAACCCCTCCTTTCACAACTAACACTAATTCTTAAGTCCCTACGATTTTTTTACTTTCCACTTCTTTACTGATCGTTTCCATTCAATCTCTCTCCAAATTCCTTCTTCCCCTCATTTTCTTTCCCTTGCTTATCTGATCTTGTTCCCTAGTCAATCTCTTAACACTAACCACCTATCTTCTTTCTCGAATCTCATATCCACACATTATCCCCCTCCCCACCTTGCAGAGACTCTTCTATACTAGAAAGTACGGCCTGTTGTTGTAGCTTCTGGGATTTTACGACATTCCCTCTTTCCCTCACTGATCTTTCTGCCTTTTTTTTACGACCTTCTGGATTGTGTTAGCTTCACAGTTTCCTTCTCTCTCCTCCGTTTTCTTTCTACACTTTCTTTCCGGCATTAACCATGGCTGGCTGTTTGTTTTTCTCTTTAATTAGGTTTTTGTTTTCATGATTTTTTGATGATTATTGTTTGTTCATATGATTTATTAGCGTTTTGTTTTATATTGTTTGTCAAACAAAAGTTACTTGGTTTGTTTTCAAAAAAATTAGAGACTCTTTTGAACTTTGATTATTAGTGCCTTTAATTACGTATCATCTTAATTAATAGTTTAAGTTATTGTGTACTCGTCTTCTTTTCTCTACCTTCTTTTGTTTTACTTTTTCAGTATTAATTTATTTTGTGTTTAATTTTTGTGTTCTGCTTTGTGGGTTTTGGAGGCGATTTTTTGGTCGGCTTTTGACGCGATTTTTATCATCTATTTTGGTTACCATGGTGGTTTTTATCTATCATATTTTATGTGACGATGAGATATTAGAGGGGGTATATTTGGATAATGTTTCTTTCGAGTTTACGCTCCTGATCTTTTGATTACTTTATGGGTTTAGACAATGGAGAATGGGTCAGAGGGATTTTAAAAAAAAAAATGGTGGAAAAAAAATACTGAACATTATGAACTATGATTCATTAGAAATATTCAAATATTTGTGTTGAATTTTGACTTTGAGAGGATATTTTAAGTTACCTTTAAGTCAATGTAAGCTACTACTTTTAGTGATTTCGAACACTACTTGACTATCTAATGATGATATTTTGTCAATGGTGATCTTTAGGACTCTCTTATTCTGAACGAATTCTGTTATAGCCTCGTAAGAGGTTCTTTGTTGCTTTGAAAGGTTCGATCAAGGTTATGCTTTGTTCTAGTGATGTATTGACTTTGAGGTGTAGTTTGATTTGTTTTTTTTGGTTTTATTTTTAATAATTTTGGTGTGATTTTGTTGTTTTTTTGATGTTGTTTTGGGTGTTGTTTGGGTTTGGGTTGGTTGTTTGTTTTGGTTGTGGTTGTGGTGGTTTTGGTTTGGTGGTTGTTTTTGTTTGTGGTTGTGATTTTCTTAGACTTTCTCTTCAATCATGCCTTTCCTTTCCTACACCTGTTTATTTGTGTTCGTGTTGTGGTTGTGTCTCAGTAAGGACCTCCTACTTCATGGATGCGTGTGTTTGGAACTTTTATAGGCAGTTTATCGCTTGACCTTGTGTTGTGATTTATTTAAATTGCTGCAGCATGGTGAAAAACAAGGGTTTCTTGACTTCTGATCTTTCTTACTTGATTCCTTATGGTCAGACAATTGCATCTACTTATGGTGATGCCAATTGTTGAATGATGATCGAGTCACTTATAGTCCAAGACAATTGCTTAATAAAATGAGTCCTTTATAGTCCCTTTATAGTCCCTTATTCCAATGATGATCGAGTCCCTTATAGTCCCTTATAGTCCCTTATTTGCAATGATGAAGGGACATCAAGTGATGACCATGGTCAACTCATTGAGGTTTGAGTTGCTCCAGGCTTAAAAAACCTGTTGAAGTGCCTAAATCGAAGGTGGTGATGTAACCACTTCCCTTGGACGATTATGTCAGCAAAAACATAAATAATTATAGTCTAATTGCTGTGTTGTTGTGGCTTGGGTTGTGTTCTTGTGGCTAGTGCTGAGTTGGTGAATGAATGAATCATATGAATGCTTGTGCATGTTTGCTTGTTTATATGATTGAGTTTGAATGAGAACACTATATAAAATGAATTGAATTGAATGAGACTACTCTAATATATAATGTGATGAACACAAGAATGTGGTTTGAATGTAATTATGGATGTCTGGATGAGCTATTTAGAGAGATTTGAGCTTATGATTATTTTATGAATGGTAATGCTTGAAAATGAATGAATAAGAATAGGAATGGTTGATGAATGTATAGATTTGGTAGAATAGACAGTGTATTTTTTTTGTGATCAGAAGGTGTAATTCATTGAAAATAATTGATTCTATGTATGTTATAACATTGCAGCTTATAATTTGCTTTAAAATGCCAATAAAAAAAAAACAAAAACAATTTGTTTTTTTATTTCTGGGGATGTGTTAATGTTTGCTGCGGTTATATCACAAACCGCCAGCAAATAAGTGTTTTTTTGGTGGGAAACTGCACATTTGCTGCGGTTTTTACAAGAAACCGCAGCAAATACTTCCTGCTTTCCCCAGTTTCTAGGTGTGTTGTTGTCTGCGTTTTTACATAAGACGCAGCAAAATAACGCAAAAACAACAACAACAACAAACAACCCATCAAACAACACAACACCAACAACAACAACACCATCAACAATAGCAACTGCAACAGCCAACAAGA
>PYUH01001178.1:57267-189643 GCA_016808085.1 Suaeda aralocaspica | reverse complement strand
GCGTTATATAGGGGTGATCGCCCTGGTAAGGGTCTCTGTTGGATGTTCATTCCCAACGGATTAATTAAGAATCTTCTGGTGTGTGCTCTAATCTAAGGACCCTGAGGAGAAGAGTAGATGTTGAACTGCTTTATGGCCTAGGAGTTACTCCTCCTATTACCAATTGGTTTTAGGAGAGAACCTACTTGGGCTTGTGGACCGGTTTGACTCTCCTCCTTCTTGTTTGTTACCCACCCACTTTCTTAAACATGAAATCTAATATATTTTGTAAACTTCCACTAGTTTAATTGTGTTAATAGCTATATTAATTATTATCTTGTTTGTTTTTTAACGATGTGTGATTACACTTATCCAAAAGGCTTTTTCATCATCTAAATGGAAATCAATTAAAATTTCAAATACGCAAGCTTGTGCATTGCGTGTCTTTTTTAGGTAGTCTCATAATCTTTTGATGAGTTTTAGTTGCTACATTGAATTTCTCTCATATTATCTTAGTTTCATATTCTTAGGGGAACTTCGGAACACTATGCAGTCATATTTACTGCACCAATTTTTTTTACATTTGCTTTTTACTCGCTATTATATCAATATCACTCATTGTTACAAATCATAAAATTGAAAAATATTTATCAACATGAATTTAAAGGAACAAGATACAATGACATTATAATTTTTTCTTTACATTAACATAACCATATAATAAAAGTTGATGAATTTTCCCTTGGAAAACCAATGACAATGAGACATCACCAGTCCCCTCC
Source organism: Suaeda aralocaspica (assembly GCA_016808085.1). NCBI lineage: Eukaryota > Viridiplantae > Streptophyta > Magnoliopsida > Caryophyllales > Amaranthaceae > Suaeda > Suaeda aralocaspica. The sequence continues at coordinate 188,882 of PYUH01001178.1, read as the reverse complement.
TCCCCTAAAAAATCCTTCAAGAAGACCTGTAGAAAATGAAGGAAAACGCACAAAATCCCACGATAATTTAAGCTATTCACAAATTAGAGCATTGATGCTTATACTCTGTACTACAATTGTTACCATCTCTTCAAGACTAACCAAACCACTTGACACTTGTCAAGAAATGCATTCCCAGTCCGAAATTCAAGTGCTACAAATACTCCAAAAATACCCCCTAATACACTTCTTGCCGCATATATTCATCAATGCGCAATCTCACTTGGCATTTCACTTCAATTTAGTATCTCATAGATATAGCTTGAGGAACCTTAGTAATATCAACCAAGATTCTATGAAGTGCTTGTGGTTTTGAAAAGAAGGGGGAATGATCTGCACCTTTAGACGGAAGACATGTTCTGGAGGGGCTCCCTTGTTCTTTTTTTTCTTGTTAGTGACAGGAATGGCATATCTTCTGAGTTTCGACATAAAATCGGCGTACAGAACCGTAGTTGTTGTCGAAAGACAGAGTTTTTCTAAAACTGGTGCAAATGGTATTGGCCCATAGACACGGATGCAAGTGCAACATCCTAAACAAAGAGAAGATCCTGATCATGAGGTGAATAACTGAACACATTAACACACAAGACTGTAGATAATTCAAGCAAATTGTTGCAGATTCGAGTTCCAAGAGATTTCCCAAATAACAATCAGCACCATAAATAACCCTTGTATAGCCTCCTCTTAACAATTGAAACAAGAAAGAATCCTAAAGAGACAATATAAATTAAACTGAACAACTAGGAGGATGAGAGAAGATGCGTCATGGTTTATTTTGTATAATGTTTTTTCGTCGGACACATAACACATTGATGGGTGAATCAAGTTAATAACATTTTGATTATGGTGGCATCTATGAATAGAAGAGATATACGAAGTACATGGTTAAGAAAATTAACATCATGCATTCAATACCATAGCAACGAACACTTGAACATTAGTGGCTTTCACTACATCTAGATTAGCCACATGTTTCCGAGGAAAGTTGCTAGTATGGGGTTCATTTAAGAAAATCTCAAAAACAAGAATGCTATAAAAAACAGCTGAGTTCAGAATGGAAATATCAATTACCTTGATGGCTTTGGTTAATAGAATTCCTTTAGCAAGGACTTGTCAAGATCGATAGCAGTTGGAGGATTAGGTGTTTCCATTCGCATAAACAAAAATATGAGCCTGTTTCATTAAATCCTTGGAATCTACCTGATACGAAGTAAAAACACAGTGAAAACAATTACAATAATTTTATGTCTTCATACAACACCCCTAATTTCTTGAAAGACCAGTCCAATTTGCTTTGCATTTCTTATAGGGTGTTATTTGTGATTTTAATTGATATTATTTTCACCTAATTATTTTTATTAACATAATCCGAAATTAATTGAATCAGTTTTAACAAATGGAACAAAATTTTGAACAAATTCATTATTTGTATTTAAGTGGAACATATTTTTCGAGAATTGAACTTATCTCTGTTGTTCTTACTTTTTACGGAACTATTACACTTCATCATGAATATTTAAATAGATATTTGGTCAGGATAAGTTCTAGTGAGGATAAAGTTAGTAAGGAGTTTTTATAAGTCACTTGGAGGTTAAGGGAGTTGAATCACTAGAATGCATGGTCTTCAGGATCAACAAGTCATTGTTGAATGATTGGTCAAGAACAATCACGCACATCCAATGGAACGAATGGTGGATAAGGAGAAAAGTTGGTTTTGCCTATGGGTTTCTCTCAGGTCTGTTGATTGGTGTTTCCCATTTCCGTTTCCGGCACTACTACTTACTTTCAGTCTATAAGTCCACAATATAGGGGGACACTTCTTCAATGCTTCTTGATTAAGCATTGAATCTGAAAGATTTCTTGAAAAAACATAAAATTGTGCAAACATAAACAAAACAAGGGGCGTGTTTTTTATGTCCGATATTTTGGTTTAGTGTATTTTCTATGTTTCTAGTTTGTTGTTAACTTCAATACCTTATCCCAAAGGTCGTTGGGATAGATTTACAAGTTGTTAGTTAGTTGGAGTCATTGGAAAGGTATTAGGTTTATCTCCCTCACCGCCCAAGAAACTGAGTTTCCTTGTTTCCTAATTGTTATCCATGTTTTTAGTTGGTTAGGAGGTTGTTTTGTTTCCAAGTTCTAAAGAGTTTGTTAGGGAAATCTAGGGTTATTAGGTTTTATGTATTAAAAATACACTATTATTCATTGAAATCAGATTACAAATTTAAACAATTATTGTTTGTTACAATAAAATGTATGTTTTGTAAGAGACAAACTACACGAACAACCTACTTTAATTAATCTAAGAGCTAATTCCTGTATAATTATACACCCATTAGATTTGAGATCTATAACTAGGTAGTGAATTTTCTATACCAAATGATAGATCTAAGGTGGTATATTATACGGAATTAGCTCTAGATTAATTAAAGTGATTATTCTATATCCAAATTATAGATCAAGTCATGGCCAGAAGGAGGGTAGAAAAACCAATGGCCATAATCTTAATAAAGGATTAAGAGACTGATGCAAAAATTGATGCTTTGATACACAAATAGTACAATGCAAGTGACTATGCAAGCACTGCTCAATCATTTGTTTCTCAAAGTCGTCTATGAGAGGCTCACAAGACATAAAGATGATGACCGTTGCCTTAGGATTGAAGTGGCATAATTTCATGCTCAAATGATGCTAAAGCATATGATTGGGATAATTCCTAGAACATTACTTTTTGAGTACAAGATACTGATGAAACAAAACAACACATAGTTGTGGTTATTAAACTGTACAAATATGTTGCACTTAGATGTGAAGAAGCAGAGGAAACGTCAAGGCAAGTCAAAATTGAGACGGGGGAAAAGCTTAAATCTTTAATAGGAGATTTGTGCCATCAAACTATCAACAGAATTGTATGTCAAATTTGCAACTTTGAAGCAAGAAGATACTTTGGACGAAATACATCAGGAGTTTGGTGGATTAGACCAAGGGTTGACGGAAAGTTAATTACATCCACACTTGCCTTTTTATGAGATTTGCAAATTAAAGTAAGCAAGATAAGCAATGCAAGACAAGATTAAATTCATTTCAAACACCCCACATTCCTTATGAGGCTAATGTGCCTCAAATTGCGTCAGTAGTGATTCCAAGAAGCAAATTGTCCTACACATATATCAAGGCAAAGGCAACAAGAATTCAACCAATGAAGTTCCGAAAATTCAATGTTTCAAGTGCAAGGTTTTGTATATTATAAGAAAGTTATTGCCTTACTTCTAGATTTCTAACTATCCAAGAGGTTTAAGATCCCACAGAAGCAATCAAGAGGAACATGAGATTGAAGTACATGAAGACACTTGCAGCCATAATATGCGAGGTTTTGATCACAAAACATAGTTTTGAGGAGCACAATGCACGTGAAAAGCGTGGACCAATGTACAAACTAGACTATTTTCCATACAATATGTGCATGGTAAACAACTCATCTTGCAATTTAATTATTGATGGAGGTAGTTGTGCTAATGTATATCCTCGAATTTGGTGAACGAGCTTGCATCAACACAAGTAAACTTCCTAGCCATATAGATTGAACTGGCTATGGTAACAATGAAGTAAAGGTACGAAAAAGAGCATTGGTTTCATTTTTGTTGGTAGTTATCGTGATGATGTTACTAGTGATTTGTTCCTATGAATGTTTGTGAGTTTTTTTGTTTGAAGGCCTTGACATTTGATAGGCAATCAACACCTGATGGAGTCACCAATGTCTATAAGTTGCGCATGACTAAAGATGAAGACTTGCTAACTATGCCACATAATGAGATCAAAACCAAAGAGATTGAACTAAAGAGTCTCTGTTCCTAAAGAGGAAGGTTTTTGAAGAAGCCATGAAGGATCAAGAGTTGTTATTTGTGCTTGTTGCTAGGAGATCAAACATGTAGGATGATGTGAAGATCGTGATTTAGCGCAAGTCTGGTAAATTCGTTTTTGCTGATGATCTACCACCTCGATAATCACAAATTTGTGGTATACAGCATCAAATTGACTTGGTTCTTAGGGCTCCAATTCCAAACAAACTCGGAACCATATACTGCAATCCTGAAGAGAACAAAAAATAATGGAACAAAAAATTAAAGAATCAATTTAAGGGGCTTTGTGAAAAAAAGTATGAGTCCTTGTGCAACTCCTACTTTGTTAGTGCCTAAAAAAACAAAACATGGCGCATGTGCATTGATAGTAGAACAGTCAACAACATAACACCAATTATAGAACATAACAAACATAACAAAAAGTATGAGTCCTTGTGCAACTCTACTTTGTTTTAGGTTTTCTGATTTATATGGGTTATATAAGATAACTGATCAATTTAGAAAAGTCAAAAGAAGAAAAAAAGTTTTTGTGAAAAAAAAATTAAAAAAAACTAAACCTAAACATAATGTTTATGTCTTCTCTCACAAAGTAGAGACTCATCTCTTCCGTACTAGCATATGTGAGATTCAATCTGATGCTCATGGACTAATTAGAGGAGCAACAACTGAGGCTTTAGATTCCTCTCTTGATCCTATTTCAAATATGTATCAAAGGTGTTATTGTAATCATAATATGTTATACGTATGAAGAAATGCATAAGATCTTGTTTATTGTTAGAAATTGTTGCTTATATTCTACTGAATACATGTTGTTATTAATATGTTCATTTTTTTGATGCAATTTTAATTCAATTAAGAGGGACATTAATTACGGTCTAATTATCACACGGTAAATAGAAATTAAAAAATTTTGATAAGTTGTAATTTTGCCCAGAACCCTAAGTTTTTCTTTCTTCCCCAATTGATATAAACCCCAATGATTTTTGTTTTTTTCCCCAATGATTCGAAATGGTTCAAATAATTACAAGGAATTGCACCCTTAATCACCCTTAGCAAACAACAAATTAATTGTTGAATTTTAATTTAGTTTGATTGTTTGTCCACAATTGGTTTGATTTTTGTTTTTAATTATGCTCGAAAACGCTTCAAATTGTTCAAATGGCTTGCTTGCAGTTTTTTTCAAATTGTTCGAGATATATACTGAATTTCGTTCCAGAAAATGCCCAAACAATATGAATTTTTGGAGTTAATGCTGAGTTATAGAAGACAAAACGATGGTCCATCGCAAAATAGACTCTTTATTTGAACTACACACGAGCGCGTTAAGCTTACTAATACTAATAAGAAGAAGAACCTTTATTAACGAGAAAGGGAATAAAGAATCAATGCTATATGATTGACCATGAATTTCCTTACCTTGCGATTCTCGAAGGATAAGTTAGGTTATATAATTAATGAAAGATAAGAATAGGATGGATGAGATTTAGGGTGCAAATTTATTGAGTATATTGTATTATAGAAAGCCATACTAGCTCCAAATTGATGTTCAGATTGCTCAAATCCCATTATGTGAGTGAGACAGAGCACAGAAAAGAGGAGGGGAGTCTAGGACAATGTTGTACGTGATTGATGATCGGCTAACTCTAATAAAAATTACGGGTATAAAGATACTCTTAACTATTTTAAGTGTAAAGACATCTTTTCATGGTCACCATTGTCACTTACTTATACATCTATCCTTTTCATGTTAATGAGGAGGTAAACGAGGCACCGACAAGGTTTCGTGTGGACACAGGGGCACCACACAACTTCTTAGCAAGGAGAGAAGCCAAGGCCTTAGGGGTTAAGTTCAGCAGTATTAATGGCGAAATGAAGCCCATCATTAACATAAATGGTCTGTCTCCTCGCTTATCATTATATTAGGCGGCTGGTACAGTTACAGACAATCAAGCTGCTGGGCTAGTAGCAAGTGGGAGTAAGGGTTCAGGAATTTCGGGGAAAAAGAAGTCTAAGAAATCTGGTTCTAAAGGCGCCCTAAACCTAATAAGTCAAGACTTATACTCAAACATGATGTACCACGCTAGTATAGTTTTTTTTAATCTGGATGTTAACTCAACCAAGAGCTAGTATGATGTAGCAGTGGTGAGACTTATTCTTTTCTTAGTCCATATTCGGACTCAACTAAGTCTACTATTGTGGGTAATCCTACCATTACTATATCGTGGAGGCCCAATTGGACTCTTGGTCTCAAAGATGATGCATAAGATTTTTTCTTCTATAATTCTTTGGTTAGATTGGTGTCGTTCTTTGCCTGAGCCTGTGAAGCGGTAGATTAGAAATGATCGCTACCATCTTACACTAAATCGAAAGGTCCCGTGCATTAAAGATTTATAGGATGAGGCTTTCGATCAAAAAAGATGGGATTCCCGAAGTGCTAGTCGATACACGGATTCCTATAGGCAACCGTAGATATAAAGGAATATTGAAGATATAGGGTTTACCCTTGATGAGAGTGAACAATCATTGAGGGGAGACAAGGGTTCTTAAAGGCATTCAAGATCTTATTAGCCTAAGAAATTTTCCTAATAATAGGTTATGTAATAGCTAAAGCGAAGCTTTAGAATTTCCATGTCTAGGGTGTGTTTGCAGCGAAGCTTTAGGATTTCCATGTTTAGGGTGTGTTTGCTAAACTAAATCGTTCAACCGAGTATACGAGGAAAATAGAGTGATTCAATAATTGAGACTCAGCTTTGTTCCTTTGGCAAGCTTCGCTTTAGCGACTATGTACCAACTTGTTGCTTTATTCTAAAAATGGAATAGAGTGAGGTTCTCTTCCTTTGCTAAACGGCGTGTGTCTTCGACCCTTAAGCTTCGCTTTAGCTACTACGTGCCTTTTCCTTTTACATTTTCCCGGGATTTTTGATAGGCATTGGATTTCCGCTTAGAGTCACGATTTTTCTTCTTTTTGCGTTTCATATATATGAAAAAGTTAGAATGGTTATCCGCACAGGGGAAACGGGATGAGTCTAGTATACTTTTACGTTGAAAATATATGCAAAATTTAGAAAATTGTCAACTTCGCTTTAGGAATAGTAAGTTATAAAGAGTCTAGACTTTACCAAGGTACTATCTATTTTTGCCTACTCAGCTTGAAGCAGGAATAGAGAGACCACAGTTTACTTCACTATACCTTAAACAGTGTAGTGTTAGTTTACAGCTATGAAGAGGGAGGAAAAGCTCTACCGACTCTGTGCCTAACGGCTCCACTTAAACAAGCCTGCGCGAATAAGAATCCGCGTCCTTAAAAGGGTAATATTAAGAGACTTTTACAGTCATTCTGAATAGAAAGCTCTAAGAGTGAGCCCGATAAGGCGAAGGGGGTTTACCCTCAAGCATCTTAGATGCGCAGGGGCGAAGTTTTTTGTTTGTTTTTGTGTTCGCTTGTTTCTTGCCAATTCCTAACGCTTTCGATCAGTCGGTAGATCTTAGACCTTCTCAAAAAAGTAAAGGTGTGAAAGACATTGTGGTTGAGGTGGTTTCGTACTCTGCTCATCATATAGAGGCGGTAATTCTGGGGGATGATACTTGGTTGCAGGCCACGGTCCTCAAACTCTCTCCACCATAGTACAATTGAAACCGGGACAACCTTGATCGAATGTGTAGGATAGGTGGGAGGAACGACCAATCCTGAAATACCACTCTTTCGGCTAAGGATGCCTAACCGGGCTAACTCTGTGCCAGCAGCCACGGTAAGACAGAGGATACAAGCGTTATCCGTGGGCCGTTAGGCATAGGTATAAGCCTGCCTGACTGTGAGACCGACTGGCAAAATGACCTCGTAACTTCGGGAGAAGGGCTGAGATCTTGGTGATGTTGATGGAGTTGCGCCCTACACTCAGATCTCCAAATTGCTTAGCTAGCGTGGAGGGGGAATAGCTTGAGTCAGTTCATAACAATCTCTATAAAGCAAGGGGCAAAGCTTCGTACCCAGCCTCTCATGTAGTCGTCGGCCTTCTTCCCCAAACCCCCTTCCTTCGTCGCTCGGCCGCCCTGGATTCGTCAAGCTAGTTTAGTGAAAGAAGCAAAGAAGGCCACAAGTTGAAGCAGCCAATGCTTTGGTCATACAGTTGACTCCTTGCGCCCCTTTTCTGCTCGGAGATGGCATCAGAAAACCAGTCCGTTTACGTTTCATATACTTTACAGAGGTACTATCTATCAGTTGCCTAGCTTCTTCTATCTCCTGAAGGAATAGAGTTCTAGAGCCTTTCTTAACTCAGTGGCTTCTGCTTCGTCTTGTAGAGACGCAAGGGAGAAGAGGTGGCCCATTAGGCACAATGTCTGACGACTCAAGCCCGACAGAGCAAAGGGGGTTGACCCTAAAGCATCTATGATGCGCAGTGGTATCAGATCTTCGTATCGCTTGTAGGGATGAGTTTCGAAAACTGAGCAGTGGTTCTATGAGGACTCAATGGCGTTAGAGCTTCATATCGCCCATAGGGCTCAGTTTCGGAGACTGAATATCGTCACATTTATTTTAATTAAAAACCAAAATTTTTAATTCGAGTATGATTCGAATTGCCCCAATTTTAATTACTCAAATTGGTTCTAATTAGGTCAAATTTAGGTCGATTAGGTTCAAAAATGTTTGGATTCTACCCCAATTTCACTCGAATATAATTTTCCTAATTTAATTGAACTTTTGAAACCCTAATTCTCGAAATCAAATTGGAGTTTTTCGATTTAATAATTTAATTCAGCATAATTGTTGTGTTTTGTAATTCAATTCGAATTTGATTTTGTTAAACAATTGTTGTTTGGTGAATTAAAGTTAAAAAAGGTGTTTTCAAGATGGAGCAATCGCAGCCATTGTCTTTCACCGAAGGGGTGGTCGCACAGCTAAGCAAGGTGACTGTGTAGGTTTGTGCGTCAATCTGGTTGGCGAGGTGCATCTGGCTAGGCAGGGCGGAGATGGTGGCACAAGCCACTGTGGGGGTGGAGCTGTTTTCGGGTTTATTTTAATGATAATAATATAATTACTAACTATTAAATAATTAAAATAAAGTCAATTTTTTTAATTATATATAAATTAGTTTTGTCAATTAATAAAATCTGATTCTATAAATTTTTGATATGTTTTAATGTATATTTTTGAGCAAATAATTCCAAAATAATGATAATTGACTTTACATAATATGATTCTGCCATAATTAGTTGAAATAGTTAAATTAAAATATTGTTGTGCTAGTAATTAGGATGGAATCTCCTAATTTGTTAGGAAAAATATTAGGAAAAATAGTTTCACCTTTCACAAATTTGAAAATAACACTCCCTCCTCTTGATTAACTCACAACCGTCCTAACTTTTCATGTATTATTCAATTATTCGTCCTTTTGACATGGTACCTACCCTTCAAGTTAGCATGTGTTGATTTTTTTTTTGTTTTAATATTAGATGTTCCTTTTTTTCTTTAAATCACCACCACCACCCATGGAAAAACCTGCAACACCATCAAAATCAACTCAACAACCTTCTCTCAAACACCGAAACAAGTAATCGATCCCACCACCCCACTCTCCTCCCTCAACCTCCACTAACTTCTAATCCACCACATTAATCACCACTCCCACCACCTGAAATCCGAAATCCACTCCAACTCCTTTCCACTTTTTACTCCCACTTCTCACACCTCCTGTCTCTCATCCCTCTTCCACCACTCGACCACGAAGGAGAGGAGGCAAGGTATGGAAATATTATTGTTCAAAGATAGGGAAAGGAGCATTGAATTGATTATTGATGGAGGATGTGCGTTTGTTTTTGGTTAGTTTGAAATTACACCATTAGAGAGCAATTTGAAGCTTTTATACTACGCACTACCACCCCTTTAATGGCCGGCAATAAGGGTGCAAGATTAGGTTAAGCTTTGGATTTTTGGCTTTATGGGTACAAACTAGGGTTTGAATTTGCTATAAGTCTATGACATTGGGTTGGTGGTGGTTGTGAAGGCGGCGGAGGTGTAGTGGCTGCGAAGTGGAGAGAGAAAGAAGAGTATTTTGGGGATCGGAAGTGGGTTTATTTTTGTGAGGATTGAAGCGGTGGCTGACAGTTATTTTGGGTACTGGTGGTTGAAGTTTATTAGGCGGTGGTGATCAAATTTCTTTGGATAGTGGTGGCGATGGGTCGGGTTTCCAGGTTGGTGGTGGTGATGGGTCAATTTCTTGGGTGGTTATGGGTCAGTTTCTTGGGGTGGTGGGTCAGAATTATCTCGGGTGGTGGGGGTTGGTGAAATTATTTTTGTGGAAGTTTAGGAGAGGAGGGGGAGGAGTGTTTAATAATGTTTTATTATTTTTTTTAATAAAAAAACACTCCGCCAATCAGATTACGCCACGTGTTCAAGTAACCTACTAACTAAGTTGTTTACAGGTTAAGGAACATTAGATGAAAATAAGGTATAAAGGTGGGACTATTGTGAGATAATAAAAAATTGGAACTATTATTTTCAAATGTGTGAAAGGTGGGATTATTAGAAATAATTTTTCCAAAATATTATTTATATATATATACATATATATATGATGTTATTTAGATACAAAATTATGTAATAATTCTATCTCTTACCTAAATTTTAAATATGTGACATTTCAATTGAGGTAAGGAATAACATTTGATATTATCTAATTGCTAATTATAAACTATATAACTGTTTTAGTTGTTGCCTTAATTATGATTTGCGATATGTTTAATTTTGGCAAGCATGTTTACATGTTTATAACTTAAAAAAGCATTTTATAATATTTGATGTTATATTTAATGACTAGTATGGCCCAAATTAAGTTAGAAAATACGATCTACGCATCGTGATGTATTTTTGTAACTCAAATACGGTCTACAAACCTATGGACACCTACATTTGTTCCCTTCCTTAGGCCGATGATAAACATATACCACGTCGCTAAATAGTCCGGTCTTGGGAAGCCCGCCAAAAGGTGCAACCCGAGATTAGTCCGGAAATCCCAAAAAAAATATTTTTATTATTCCATATTCTTCTTTCTACATTTTGCTAGGATTTCTCTACATTTTTCCCACATTTTTCTAATAAATGCTACGACTTTCGGATGCTCAGAAATGTCTTTTTCGCACAACGAATCAAACAAAGTCATGAAAAAGAAAAGATCTTGTAGCCCAAGCAAATTATCCATCTTTCTAGATGCCCACCAAAAGGAAAACAGGAAGAAATTTCCTCCCTTCTTTCCTCCTTTCATGAGATAACGGGAAGCCATGGAGAGTAAGGAAAGCATCGTGTGATGCTTGTAAGAACTCCACGAAATTTTTCCCAATTAATAACCTCATTTTCCTCATTTCCAGCAAGTTTTGGGGCAAGTTTGGAGGCATTTTTAGAAGTTTAGAGCAAGTTTTGGATATGTTAGCATTTAAGAGCTCTTACCATTTCCACCCTCCTTCCACAATGTTTTCAATTTTCTTTTAATCTTCATCATCTTGAATCTCCATATCACAAAAAGCACAAAAACTATTACTACTATCAGTGGCATCATCTAAATGAGATCTCTAAACCCCCTTATCACCTTCTTTTTTATTTTCCATGGAATATTGACTAAGTAATGGGTTGATATGTAATAAAACAAGTAAAATAGAAAGTATAATTCCTAGGCTTTTAAAGTTTTTTGTAGTATGTACATGTGTTTTTTTAAAGTATTTATGAGCATGATTACATAATCCTTTAGTTTCTCTCTTTTCTTAGCATGATAATATGTTTTCAAAGCTTTGTAAGCACGATGACAAGTATTTAAGTTTCCTTGTAAATAGCAAGATTACATGTGCTTTAAAGCCTTCCCAACATGTTTTATGCTTTCCATATTTACGTGACTGCACTTGTATACAAGCCATGAAGTCGACTTCTCACATAGATATAGGGTAATAATAAAGACCGCATTAGTGCTATCATATAAATTCACATGAGTCATAAAGTCTCGAAGTTTTAATAGGCCTAAAATTGACATAAATAAAGTGATCACCATTTCTAGGCAATAAAGTTTGCGTTAAATAAAACACATCTAGTAAACACCTTGGTGCGCTCATAACGACGTCCTCATTCAGCTCTTGCTCATCAAGCTTAACTCGTGTCATTAGATGTAGTAGCAGTTTGCATAAAGGTCTTTTAAGGTCGACTCTAGTGCACAACTTGACCAATCACAATCATAATCATTGTCAAGTTCGCAAATACATTACCATGACATCAATGATCACATATATAGACGCAAGGGCTCATATCATCTAGGGGGAAAATTCCTATATCATGATTTGTCCTAAGTCAACACTCACCATGCACCACTGGCCCGACAACTTAAGGTTTTACTTCACTAGTGAGTCCATGTCCATACCTTTGGGGGCTATCCTTTCGACGCTAATCATAATGCCCCTTTCACCTCAATGTGTGAGCTATCCTTCATTATTGTCTTCTTACAGACCATCTATCAATGATTCAAGTCGATCATGTAATACCCACCATCACATCTACATCCACTAGAGGGGCTCATGTTACCACAAGAGTCCCCATGTGACCTTATTGACACATTCTTTTAGAATCTTCATGCTCAAGTGCCCTACTTAAATAGATGCCATTCACAGTCTCACAAAAATTCCGTCGACTCCACTTACCTCAATATTAAAAGTCATTCGCCATTCAACTCCCAGCAAATACAAATGTTCACTTTTGATCTTACCCTCTCATCACAAACCAAAAACCAAAAATTTCTTTCCAATTCCTCTCCCTTGAATTTATGGGGGCTTAAATCTCAATAAATTCTTCTCATTCGGCTATGGCAACTCTATCTTGTGTATCTTCCAAAAGTGAATCACCATGAGTTTACGCCCTTGATTGTCTATTACATTAGAGTTGGTCCAACTGATACTATCATTGTAAATGTCCTTCAAGCACATGCATTCATCACTTTGCATATAGGATGACATACATACATGAGTCAACGAAATGTAAGTCAAAAATCAAGACTAAAACTCATGCATTCATATAGGATCACACCATAAGCAAAGATGGAGCCCATATCTCATGGCACAACACATATTAGCAGTTATGGGCTACTCTCAATGAGTGCTCTCAATCAAACAGCACAAAGCATCACGGCATCAAGAAGTAGCTTTATCAATCAGTCATCAGTCTTTAAAAGTGATCCTTCCAAACAATCATCACCAAGCAGCATAAGTTGAGCATCCATATAACACCAAGCATCTACATCATCAGCACATGCAAATTCACTAGGCGCACAGCCTAGCAACCAAGGTTTGGCTGCACTAGACAACATTCACACATCTCCAAGCTCAACAAAAAGCAACCTCCACATTTACATCCCATTAATCCCCAGCAAAGTAATTTTGTGACCTTCGAAGTCAACAATCCCCTATGGAATGATTTACAACTTCTAAGGTCAAAATTACAAAAATGTCCCTAACATTCAAAATTGGGTCAAAGTCAACTTATGGCGATCCCCAATGAACAAAGCAACGTCGTACTAGAAAAATGTGGTCTCAGTGGTGAAGCTGCAATTGGGGCTAACTCAGCTCGTGATAACGAATGGGCTGGGTTATTTAAAGGCAAGTTTGCCGCTAAAGGAGCCTCATTATCATTTGTTTCCCCTATTGTTAAGGACGGTAATAAGATAGCCGAAGTGCTCAAAATCCCAAAAATGTGGATGATGAGGGCTGGCAGGAGGTGGGGGCTAAGGGCAAAGCTAGAGCCTCTCCAGTCGTGACTCAAATTCCTAGTTCTGCCAAGGGTAATGCTTTTGAGATTCTACAGCATGAAAATGAAATAGTGGATACAGGGCAACCTATTGAGGGTGATGGGAATCCCTCTATAGTGGGATGATTATTGCCACATGGAATATTAGGGGTCTCAGTGAGCGTAATAAGGTGACTGTTGTTAAACAATTACTTAAGCAATATAATATTGATGTTATTGGGTTATTTGAAACTAGAGTAAAGTTGTAGAATAGTAGAGTTGTGCAAAGGAAGTTTGGGCCTTCTTGGTCCTGGATAACTAACTATTCTTGTTCTCATAAATGGAGGGATTGGCTTAAATGGCAAGGGGACAAAGTTACTTTGGACCTCATTGGGATGTCTGGTCAATTCCTTCATTGTAAGGTTAACTCTAAAACCTTACAGGACACGTTGTTTCTTACTGTGGTCTATGGTTTGCATACTGTTGGTACTATGGTTGCCTTATGTAGTGAGTTGCTTGATTTAGATGTGTCCTCTCTTCCTTGGCTTTGTGCTAGAGATTTTAATGTTGTCTTGTCTACTGCTGATAGAAATAATGGTAATGAGATAATTGATTTTGAAACTAGAGATTTTAAGCAGTTCCTAGTTGATAAAGAAATCTTGGCTATCAAAAGCAAGGGTCCATATTTTTCTTGGTCTAATAACACCCATGATGGTCATAGGATATGGTCTAGGATTGATTGGGGTCTTATCAATCAGCCTTAGATGGATATTTATGCAAATGTTGAGGAAGTATACCTACCTCCCTCTCTTTCAGACCATAGTCTAATGCTTTTAGAAATCTTCCATGCTCCTAAAGGTAGAGGGAGACGTTTTCGTTTTCTTAATTGCCTTGCTGATCATGCTGATTCTTTGTCTGTTGTTGAAGAGGCTTGGGGTTCTGACCACCACCCTAACCCTATGCGTAGGGTTTGGTATTTATTAAAGCAAGCGAAACAAGGTTTAAAAGCCTTGAATAAGCAGCATTTCAATAATGTTGATAAGAGAATCCAAGATGCCTAGGATAGTTTATTGCATATCCAGGAATAGTTGAATAATGATGAGCATAATGTTGAGTTGTGTATGCATAAGCAGGTTGATATACAGGCTGTGAGACAGTAGCTTGGTGTCAAGGAGAGCATATATAGGCAGAAGTCTATAGTAACTTGGGTTAAGCTTGGAGACAACAATACTAAGTTCTTTTTTAATGCTGTTACGCAGAGGCAAGGGAGAAATATAATTGAATTTATTCATAATTAGCATTCTGAGCTTCTGAAGACTCCATAACAGGTTGAGCATGAATTTGTGAGATTCTTTCAACAGCTACTAGCCTTCATGGTGTGGACTTGGCAATTGTTAGGAGAGGGAATCAGTTATCTGACCTAGCTTGCTCTTCTCTATTATCTCCTGTGACAGAACAGGAAATTGATAGTGCTCTTGCTCATATTGATGACAATAAGGCCCCTGGAATTGATGGGTTCAATAGCTTCTTTTTTAAGAAAGCTTGGTATGTGGTGAAAGCTAATATCTATGCTGCAATTAAGCACTTTTTTTTAACAGGGAGTATGGTTAAGCAATGAAATTGTACCAATATCACTTTGGTGCCTAAAATTGCTCAGCCTTCCTTTGCTAAAGAATTTAGGCCTATTGCTTGCTGCACTGTGTTGTATAAAATTATTTCAAAAATTGTTACAGCCAGGCTTGCTGCAGTGAGGGAGTTAAATAATGATGCTTAGGTTGGGTTTATCCCAGGCAAGCACATTGGGGACAATATTTTGTTGGCAACTGAACATATTAAAGAATATGCTAGGAAAGCAATCACCCCTAGGTGTATGCTCATTATTGACCTCAAAAAGGCCTATGACTCTATTGCGTGGAGTTTTTTTAATGCTATGCTGTTGGAATTGGAATTTCCAGTTCAATTTGTGAAGTTGGTTATGAGTTGTGTTAATTCAGTCTCTTTCTCCCTTTGGCTGAATGGTGTGCCTTCTAAACCTTTTTTGCACAAAAAGGTCTAAGACAAGGTGATCTAATCTCTCCTTTCCTTTTTGCTATAGGGATGGTGTACTTGTATAGGTGTTTGTATGAGCTTCAATTTGATCCAGATTTTAAATTCCATCCTAAGTGTGAGAAATGTGGGATTACTCATCTAATATTTGCTGATGATTTTTTGATGTTTTCAACGGCTGAATTTCAGTCCTTAGTTTTGTTATTTAAAGCTTTTAACAAGTTTTCTTATGCCACTGATCTAGCTGCTATTCTGGACAAGAGTGAAGTATATTTTGGGGGAGTCTCTTCTAAGAATAAGGAAATTTTGCAGAATATGCTTGGCTTCTCTCTTGGTTCTATTCCTTTTAGGTATCTAGGTGTTCCATTATCTTCTAGGAAGCTTAGTGTTGCTCAGTGTACGCCTTTGGTGGACAAAATCACTGCCAAAATTCAAGGATGGACTGCTAAGCATCTTTCGTATGCTGGTAGATTACAACTTGTGAAAAGTGTGTTATTTAGTATTCAAGTCTATGGGGCACAAATTTTTTTCTTACCTAAGATAGTGGTTAAGGATATTGAGGAAAGGTTTAGGGGTTACCCCCGGGTGCTCTATTCCCTCAAGGAAGAATTTGGTTGCTTGGGATTAGGTTTTCTTGCCTAAGGTTAATAGAGGGTGAAATGTTCTATCTCTGTTTGAGTGAAAAAGGCAGCTATTACTAAGCTTCTTTGGATCCAGCTCACAAGGCTGATAACTTATGGGTTAAATGGGTGCATGTTCACTACTTTAAATCCAGGGCATGGTGGGAGGTTCCTACTGCTAGAGCATGTTCATAGGTTTTGAAGAAAATCTTATGTTGCAGATGTATTGTTGATTCTGTTGGGGGATGGGGGCCCGTTGAACTGGATGGTAAAGAACTAAGAAGTTATACAGGGTGCTGCAACCTCCAACTGTGAAGGTGGACTGGAGAAGGGTAATCTGTATGAATAAAGCTACTGCAAGTAGTATGTTTATTACTTGGCTAGTAGTGCAAAACAAGTTAATGACAAAAGATAGACTTAATGCTTGGATTCCGGGATTTGATCCACTGTACCGTTTTTGTAAGAGACCTACTGAGAGTGTGAGCCACCTATTCTTTCAATGTGCCTAATTTGTAGATGTCTGGACCAGAATTCTAAAGATTCTGCATGTTCACAGAAGGCATGTGCAGTTTGCCCTAGAATTGCAGCAAGCTCAAAGGGCAAGGAGGCAAAAACCAGCTAAGCAAAGATTATGGATAATGCTGTTTGCTGAAGCTGTGTATTGCATCTGGTTGCAAAGAAATGCACTAGTCATTACCAGTCAGTGTAAAGATCCAGCTAGAGTGTTTAGAGATACAATTTATAGAGTGTCTTGTAATTGCCTGGAAATTGATCAGCAGTTTTTGATTATTTGAGTCTGTTGAGTGTATGTTCCCTTGTTGCTAGAAATGATTGTTGGGGCTGGTTCAACCCTTCATTGAAGGTGGCAGCTAGTTCCTTGATGATGCCTAGGCAACTTGGGCTTGGATGTTTTTTGTAGGCCTATGACTATTGTTGTTTGTACTTTTGCTCTTTGGTAATAAAACTTTTATTTACCAAAAAAAACAAAAAATAAAAAAAAGGTGGGGGCTTTAACAGAAACCTGCATTTTTCCCCACCCTTAGGCCGATAATAAACTTACACCACATCGCTCAATAGTCTGAACTTGGAAAATGCGGCAAAAGGTCTTACCCGGGATTAGTGCAAAATCCCAAAAAAAAAAAAAAAAACTGTAAAAATCCCAAAAATAAATTAATTTTTTTTTATTATGTTTATATTTTTACATATTCTTTCCACAGTTTTCTAGGATTTTCTATATTTTTCCCATAATTTTCTTTAAATACTACAACTTTCCAATGCTCGAAAATGTCTTTTTTGCGAAACGAATCAAAGTCATGAAAAAAGGAAGACCTTAGAGCCCAAGCAAACGAATTAAAGGAATTCCCCATCTTTTTAGAAGCCCACTAAAAGGAAGGATAGAAGAAATTTCCTCCCTTCTTTCCTCCTTTCACGAGATATGGGATGCCATGGAGAGTAAGGAGCATCATGTGATTCTTGTATGAACTCAAAAGTCCAACCGATAGGAGAAAGGTCAAAATTTCCGGAAAATAGAGCATGGTAGTGTGCGCATACACACACACTGTGCGCGTACACGCATGCACTGCGTATACATGCACAATACAATTGCCTTTCCCGAATATTTCCCTACAAATAACCCCTCATTTCCAGCAAGTGTTGGGGCAAGTTTGGAGGCGTGTTCAGAAGTTTAGAGCAAGTTTTTGATATATTTCTACGCATTTGAGAGAACAATTGAGAGTTCTTTGCATTTTTACCCTCCTTCCACAAAATTCATTAATTTTTCTTTTAATCTTTATCATCTTCAATCTCTATAAGCACAAAAAAATACAAAAAGATTTTATTTTAATTATATTCCACTTTTACTTTATTTTATTTCCACCATTTTCAGCTTATTAGTTTCTTCATATTAGTTCCATCATCATCTACATACTATTTTCGAGTTATTATACGGGTGTTTGATTCTACAAGCATCTCACAAGATCGTTTCGACAATAGCACGCGAGGTATCTAATATAAGGCCGCCATAAATCATCTTCAAGTTTCTCCATCAAGTTTACTATTACCATCACCATCACCATTATTAAATTTAGATCTTTAAACCCTATTAATTTTAATTTTATCCATGGAATATTGACAATATAATGGGTTGAGATGTAATAAAAACAAGTGAAATAGAAAGAATCCTGCCTAGGCTTTTAAAGCTTTTTATAGCATGATTACTTTTATTTTTATGTTTTTATGAGAATGATTACATGACCCTTTAGTTTCTCTCTTTTTTAGCATGATAACATGTTTTTAAAGCTTTGCAAGCATGACGACATGTATTTAAGTTTCTTTGAAAATGGCATAATTACATGTGATTTAAAGCTTTCCCAACATGTCTTATCGCTTTCTATATTTATGTGATTGCTTCTGTATACAAGCCATGAAATTGGCTTTTCACGTAGATATAGAGTAATAATAAAGATCAGATTGGTGCTATCACACTAAGTCACATGATTCGTAGAGACTCGAACTTTGAATAAAGTGATAGGGTAATAATGAAGGCCAAAACTTTACATAAATAAAGTGATCACGATTTCTAGTCAATAAGGCGTGCATTAAATTAAACCATGCTAGTAAGCACCTTGGTGCACTCATCACGACGTTAACATTGTTGTAATGTTGCTTGATATTGTATAATGAGAGTACAAAAGAGAACTAGTAGAGGACCAAATGATGTGGGGGAGTCTTGTACTCTTAACCTTGTCCCCGATCCCATGATTCTGGTGCATGACCTAACCCTCGGAAACCATCACACCCCACTTTGTTCGGTGGGAATGTGGCTATTCGGGTTCGTAAGACACTACGGGGTGGAGTTGTTGGGCTTTATTGGAGTTTCGTTCTAATCCAAGCGTACTCACCCTACGTGATGACCCGTCCCATGGTCTAAAGAAGAAAATTGGCTCATGGGAAAAGTTTGTGACATCCACAGATTGGCAAGTGTTTTTGTAATTTAAATTCACAGTTTTAATTTTAAATATTTATGTAAATACTTGTAATCGAAAAAGAAGTCTATGATGACGAATCAAGGATGAAAATCCCATGAAAAGTTCGAGAGGAAGTCCATAAAGATTAAATCTTTAGGATAGGGGCCATACCAAATCATATTTTGCTTTTATTATGAATTTAATTTTTTATTTGTATTGTTAAATGGATGCTTTGCTTAATTTTTTCTAAGTACGACTTTGTATGCCACGTCTTCACTTATATGTAGACCTTATATGTAAACTTAGCCCCCTAAGAAGTAATATTGAGTTTTAATTGTTTTT
This sequence comes from Suaeda aralocaspica, assembly GCA_016808085.1. Classification (NCBI taxonomy): domain Eukaryota; kingdom Viridiplantae; phylum Streptophyta; class Magnoliopsida; order Caryophyllales; family Amaranthaceae; genus Suaeda; species Suaeda aralocaspica. Next base: position 169,258 of record PYUH01001178.1, on the reverse strand, counting down.
CCAAACAACACTTATGAAGCCTTAGATCATGAGTAATAGGATCTACCAAACCAAGAGGTTGTCGTAATTCTGGGGATAGTACAGTAGGTTTTGGAAACTTACATGTTAATCTTTGGTTTAACTCACCAAAATCATCAAAAAAGAAAATATTGGATTTCGAAGCTATGACATAAGACATATTAAAGACCTGTTATACTTATCTACCAAGAATTATAATTAGTTATAATTAGTAAAATATTTACTACCTTAATTACTATTCTTTAAAGGCAGAGCCAAAGTCCATTTGATTGTAGTGGGAGAGGGTTTTGGTTATCTTCTTTATTCAATTGGGGGGGGGGGGGGGGGGGNATTTGATTTTGAATAAAGAATTGTAGTTAATTGAAGTTTGTCTAATTGGTGCTTTTTATATAAACATCATTTAATGAATCCTGTAGGCATCATATCGAATAATGATGTGATTATTGACAGAAAATCGCCAACCACACAAGAATATAAACTAGTTCGGTTTTCTTCAAAGCAAAGCACCAAGAAAAACTATCTGGGTCGAATAATTTTGTGAATTGATTAAAGCTATGCACCCTCAATTCTTAAAATTATTCACACAAGAGTCTAAAGCCTAAGCACCAACTCTCAAAATGCTCGAATTTTCCTCACACTCGAAAAATTCTCACACCTTCGATTTTTGTGTTTGTTTTGTAGAAAACAAATAAAACTTAAACAATAATATTTATGAATTCTCTAATCTGAATTTTACAAACTAATGTTGAGACTATTTATATGCATAATCATCAACAAAATCCTAACAAAACTAAGCAAAAACACACCCACACACATACATGACTCACAAGATAAGATTGCCACATCAGCATTGCATGTCATTCTTATCTTGCTAACAAACTCTAACAAACTACATCTAAACAAAAAATATCCTAAAAAACTTTCTAAGACCTTGTGAAACAAGATTATCCAGCAAAATCCACTCAAGATTCTCAGAAAAACACGTTGCCCAACAAACATGAAGATCGACGCAAAAACACGCCACACCCTTTGCTCGTTTTTGCGCATTTTTTCAAGAAAATGTGTAAAACTTCAAGAAACTCTTCAAGATTCGATCTTTTAATCAAGAAACCTTCAAAAACGTATTTTCCTCGACCTCTAGATAGAATATGATGCATAATGTTCCACTAGACTCAAAACAATACAAGCTTAAAATGAGAAAAACCCTATCAAATGAAGTGGGAGATAACTCATAGGCGAAAACCATCTTATTCCCCTAATTNCAAGCCTAAAATGAGAAAAACCCTATCAAATGAAGTGGGAGATAACTCATAGGCGAAAACCATCTTATTCCCCTAATTCTGCCATTCTTTCCTTTGCTTAAAATGATCAAGTAAATTCGTGTGTCACCATACACACCCATGATGATGTCTTTGAAGATCCCAAAAGCCTTAAATCTCCATAAGCTATTATTTCCCCCATACTTGCATCATTTTTGGAAGCCATTATCAAACCTTCGAAGTTATCACCTTGATTCGTATCATCCTCCTCTTCTTCAAAAGAATTTGTCCTCAAACCTCGAAGTTGATCATCAGGAACATAAGGAGACAAATCACCAATATTGAATGTAGCATGAACATCATATTCTCCTGCCAATTCGAGATAATATGCATTGTATCTTGCTCACGATCTTGAAATGTCCATCACACCTAGGCATTAGCTTGTTTTTCCTTTGATTAGGAAATCTTTCCTTTCGTAGATGTAACCATAGAAAATCACCTTCCTTGTATGTGTGTTGAACCTTGTTCTTGTTAGCTCTTACCTTGTAGATATCATTCACATGCTCAATTCTTGCTCTAATCTGTGCATGTAACTTCTGCATGTATTCAATTCTAGCTAAAGCATCTTTATGAATGATCTCACCTTTGGGAATAGCCACGAAATCAATTGGTAGCTTGGGATTGACTCCATAAACAACCTCAAACGGTGAATGCTTAGTTGCATATGTAGGTGAACGATTATAAGCAAATTTTGCATGAGCTAACTTCAAGTCCCAATCTTTTTGTGTCTTGCTTACCAGCCCACGAAGTAGCACGCCAAGTGTTCTATTTATGACCTCAGTTTGACCATCTGTTTGTGGATGATAAGAACTACTGAAGAGTAATTTCGTTCCTATCAAACGCCATAATGACTTCTAGAAATAACTCAAGAATTTCGTGTCCTTGTCACTCACAATTGTTTTTGGCACCCCATGTAACTTGACAATATCTCGAAAATACAATTCTGAAACATTAACAGCATCATCAGTCTTGTGACAAGGTATGAAATGAGCCATCTTTGAGAACTTGTCAACCACAACCATTATAGCATTCTTTTGCCTTGCAGTTCTAGGCAAACCAACTATAAAATCCATAGAAATATCATCCTAAGGGGCTTTTGGCATTGGCAATGGTGTGTAGAATCCTTGATGGAAGGATGCTTTTGCTTTTGGAAAAACAGCACAATGTGAGATAACTACTTCAACATCTGCAATCATTCTAGGCCAATAGAAATGTTCCTGCAACATTGCCAATATTTTTGATATGCCAAAATGACCTGCAACTCCACCCCCATGCACCTCTCTGACAAGCAATTCACGAATACTACACTTAGGGATGCAAAGTAGATTCCCCTTGAATAAGAATCCATCATGTAGCACATAAGACCCTATTGACCCCTTCGTAATTTGTGAATATATAGGACCAAAATTGCCATCTTGCTCATAATATTGTATAATTAACTCCAAACCAAGCAATTTGAAATTAAGAACACCAATTAAAACATACCTCCTTGATAGAGCATCAGCAACCACATTAGATTTGCCTTCTTTATACTTTGATGAAAAGTGAAAAGATTGCAAAAATTCAACCCACTTAGCATGTCTTGGATTGAGTTTATGTTGGCCATTGATATGCTTCAGAGCCTCATGATCAGAATGCAATATAAAGTGACTTGGTCACAGATAATGACTCCAACGATCCAATGCTCGAACAATAGCATAGAATTCCTTATCATAGGTAGAGTAGTTCAACCTTGCCCCATTCAATTTCTCACTGAAATAAGCTATAGGACGCTTACCTTGAACCAACATTGCACCAATTCCCACGCCACTAGCATCTGTCTCAACTTCAAAAGGTTTTGAAAAGACTGGTAAGGCTAAAATAGGAGCTTGACAAAGCAACTTCTTCACCAATTCGAGTGCCTTTTGCGCATCTTTAGTCCATTCAAACTTCTTTTTTTTCTTCTTAATACACTCGGTCATAGGAGCTACTACAGAAGAGAAATTCTTCACAAATCTTCTATAGAAAGAAGCTAAACCATGGAAAGCACGTACTTCAGTCATAGATTTCAAAACTGGCCATGTTTTAATGGCTTCAACTTTCGAAGGGTCAACTGAAACACCATCCTTAGAAACAATGTAGCCTAGAAACGTAACACTAGTTAACATGAACGAGCTCTTTTCGAGCTTAGCCTACAACTTCTGCCTCTTCAAAGTTTCGAACACTTCTCTTAGATGCTGCAGATGATCTTCAACACTTGCACTATACACCAGTATATCATCCAAATAGACAACCACAAACTTTCTAATGAAAGGCTTCAAAAATTCATTCATCAATCTCATAAAAGTACTAGGAGCATTAGTAGGACCAAAACGCATAACCAACCATTCATAGAGACCTAGCTTGGTTTCCTGTCTTCCATTCATCACCCTCTTTCATTCGAATTTGACGATAACCACTCTTCAAATCAATTCAAATCAATCTTGGTAAACACTTGTGAACCAAATAATTTATCCAATAAATCATCTAAACGAGGAATAGGAAACCTGTATTTGATGGTGATGTTGTTCATAGCTCCAGAATCAATGCATATTCTCCATGATCCATCCTTTTTAGTAACAATTAATGTTGGTACCGCACATGGACTCATACTCTCCCTAACATACCCTCTTGCCATCAACTCTTCAATCTGACGTTGAATCTCCTTAGTTTCTTCTGGATTGCACCTGTAAGCTGGTTTATTAGGAACTTGAGCTCCAGGAACCAAGTCAATCTGATGTTCAATTCCTCAGATTGGCGGCAACCCAATAAATTAAATAAAAGTANTGGTGGCAATTCATCGGAAAATATATCTTGAAATTCGTGCAATAAGGGACGCAACTCACTAGGGATGCTCGTTGCTTTCTCTTGCACTTCCTTACCCATCAACACATAGAACTTCTCACAATTCTTCACCTCTTGCACCATAGCCTTCTCATCAATCAACAAAACACCCTTTTTGTTGCTCATATCTTTCGAAAATTTCGAGCCTTCTAAAGATTTCAACGTAACTGCTTTACCTTGTGTCTGCTTTCTAATGATATATATATTTGCTCTATCATCAAACTGTACAACTCTATCATACTGCTATGGTCTTCCATGCAATATATGGCACGTACCCATATGACATACATCACAAAGCACTTGATGATCATCGAAATTTCCAATCTTAAAACTAACCAGAGCTTGTTTATTTACCTTGACATCACTTGTGTTACTGAGCTTATGTAACTTGTAAGGTTGAGGATGTTCAGTGGTAGGAATCTCCAGTTTGTTGATCAATACAGTAGAGACCACATTAGTGCAACTACCAGAATCAATGATTAGATCACACAATCTTCCTAGAACATTGCACCTGGTGACAAAAATCTTTTCTCTCTGGTTCTCTGTAGGTGGCGCAACTTTGGATTGCAAAACCCCTCGGAGAACTAGACTCAAGCCATCCACTTCAGGAGTAATCTGTTCAATATCCTCTCCCTATGGGTCATAACTCACGCCATCTTCTTGTTTTTGACATTCATTCTTCTCTTCTTCAAAGTCTACATCATCTGCCCAATTTCGAGTAGTATGAACTCTTGAATGTGGATAATCCTTCTGAATATGACCTTGACCTTTGCACTTGAAGCATGTACGTTGAACAGGGTTTGGAGGTTTAGTAGAAGAGCCTTTATCCTTGATATACAGAAGAGGATTAGAAGTGGAATCGAAATTTTGCTTATAAGGAACAACGACACCTTTCTTTACAAAGGGTTTCGAAAAAGAGATTGTTTTTTTCGAAAATTGCTTCTCAACTCGAGATCCAACCTTGCAAACCCCATCAAAAGTCCAATATGGTTGTAATTCCACCTTCTCTCTAATTCTTTTATCTAGACCTACAACATAACGAGCAACTTGATGATCCTCCTTTTCTTCTAGATCGCAGATGGTAATCAAGTTGAGGAATTCATATGTATATTCTTCAACTGATTTTCGATCCTGCTTCAAAGAATGCATCTTTATAAAATTGCCTTGTTCGTAATCCTGAGGAACAAAACGTCTCCTCATCTCCTTCTTCAGTTTCGTCCAGGTAGATAATTTAGACTTCCCATCCTTCCTCCTTTTCCTTTGCATACCTTCAAGCCATAAACTAGCTAAGCCAGTTAACTTCAGTTCTGCAACCTTATATAATTTTCAATCATTATACTCCTTATATTTGACAATTCATTCAATTCTTCTTAGCCAATCCAAGAACTTTTCAGGATCCAAACTTCCACTGAATTAAGGAATATCTAGCTTAAGATTTCGATCATCATCCTTAGGCCTATCCTTCTTTTTGCGCCTACTCACAGGTTTGTCATTACTAAAACTTGATGAGTGCCTCTTTCTTGATTTGCATGCACTTCTTGAGCTTGATTGCTCATCATTAGAACTAGAACTTGACTACCCTTTGCTTCCATCCTTGGATTTGCTACGTGATTTCAATTTTTCAGCAAAATCCTTCATAGTCACCTCAAACATAGCCTTCAACTCCTCTATGTCTTTGTGCAATTCTTCAGTAGTAATATTAGGAGTATTCACTTCATCAGCTGACATGATTGCACTTGTTTAAACAATGAGATTATGCAATAACCTTGAGGATTAATGTTCTCTCAATGAAAGCACCAAAAGTTGATGTGATTATTGACAGAAAATCGCCAACCACGCAAGAATAGAAATTAGTTCGGTTTTCTCTAAGGCAAAGCACCAAGAAAAACGGTCTAGGTCGAATAATTTTGTGAATTGATTAAAGCTATGCACCCTCAATTCCTAAAATTATACTCACAAGAGACTAAATCCTAAGCACCAACTCTCAAAATGCTCGAATTTTCCTCAGACTCGAAATATTCTCACACCTTTGGTTTTTGTGTTTGTTTTGTAGAAAATAAATAAAACTTAAACAATAATGTTTATGAATTCTTTAATCTGAATTTTACAAACTAATGTTGAGACTATTTATAGGCATAATCATCAACAAAATCCTAACAAAACTAAGCTAAAACACACGCACAAACAAAGGGAAAAATCGTCCCACACAGACACACACATGACTCACAAGATAAGATTGCCACATCAGCATTGCATGTCATTCTTATCTTGCTAACAAACTACATCTAAACAAAAAATATCCTAAAAGACTTTCTAAGACCTTGTGAAACAAGATTATCCAGCAAAATCCACCCAAGATTCTCAGAAAAACACGTTGCCCAACAACCATGAAGATCGACGCAAAAACACGCCACACCCTTTGCTCGTTTTTGCGCATTTTTTCAAGAAAATGTGTAAAACTTCAAGAAACTCTTCAAGATTCGATCTTTTAATCAAGAAACCTTCAAAAACGTATTTTCCTCGACCTCTAGATAGAATATGATGCATAATGTTCCACTAGACTCAAAACAATAAAAGCCTGAAATGAGAAAAACCCTATCAAATGAAGTGGGAGATAACTCATAGGCGAAAACCATCTTATTCCCCTCATTCCGCCATTCTTTCCTTTGCTTAAAATGATCAAGTAAATTCGTGTGTCACCATACACACCCATGATGATGTCTTTGAAGATCCCAAAAGCCTTAAATCTCCATAAGCTATTATTTCCCCCATACTTGCATCATTTTTAGAAGCCATTATCAAACCTTCGAAGTTATCACCTTGATTCGTAGCAAGTAACAACAACAACAACAACAACAACAACAACAATACTTCTTGTTTAAATTTGCGCTATGTACTTAAAAAGGACAAACTGAATGCAACCAACTTTTTAGATGGGAAAATGGCTATGAGAATTGTTTTTAGAGCTAAACAAAGAGAGAATGCTTTTGACAATCCACTCCATGTAGAACCCTTGCCAGAAAATGCTTTAGCAGCTGATAGGAGAGTTAGGAAAACCTTGGAGGTCAACTCTATGTAAGTAACATATGTGATGCTTGCTTAAATAGAACCATATTTCTAAAACTGTTTTGGTAATTTGGAGGCCTAAGCCATAATGCAGCAACTTAACACTATGTTTTAAAAGAATGCTATATTGGATAGGTTGAAGCAAATTGTAAGCTATTGAAATGCAAGTTGAAAAGAGGGAAACTCGTTGGTCAACATATGTTTGATATGATTGGGCATTTTTAGATCATGAAAAAATTGGGTTTTCCTTATTCCAATGAGCTGGCAACTAAAATTGTGATCAGATTTCAAGATGCATTTCTATATGCAAGGAGGAGAGACTACTTTGCAAGAGTTGCATGGTATGCTAGATCAGGTTGAGAGGAATTTGCCCAAAACTTAACATAAGGATGTCCTAATGGTTGGGAAGGGTAAACACTACAAGAAGAAAGGGGCTCCTTAAAAGAACAACAAGGGCAAAGTTGTTACCATTAGTGATGCTTTAAAGCAAAAGGTCACACCTAAGGCTAAAGTTACAGCGCTGCATGAGTGCTTCCACTGCCACAAGATTAACCACTAGAAGAGGAACTGCCCCAGATATCTGGAGTAGAAGAATGGTACTTTGAATTCAGGTATTTAAGTTATAAAAGTTAATTTAGCTACAACTACTTCTTCAGTATTTGATACTGGTTGTGGTTCTCAAATTATTTGTAATGTGTATGGTCTCAAAAAAAGTAGGAGCTTATGTAAAGGTGAAGTTGATCTTCGAGTAGGGAATGGATCACGAGTTGCTATTTTGGTTGTAGGAGAAGTATAGTTTACATTTATCTTCATGTTTAGTATTAGAACTTCATAAACCCTATTACATTTTTGTGATAACCAAAACATAGATTCAGTTCTAATTTTCGGAAGGATTTTTATTTAATATTAAGAATAATTGTTGTTCTACGTATTTTAATGACATGTACTACGTTTCTGCTAAACTATCAAATGGTTTATATGTTCTTGACTTACCAACTCACAACAATAACATAGACAACAAATAATACAAAACAAATGAAACAAACTAATCTATGGCATTGTCGATTTGGCCACATAAGCTCAAAAGGCATTGAGAAACTTCATAAAGATGGACTTCTCAAATCATTTGATTTTAAATCATATGATGTGTGTAAATTTCGTTTGATGGGAAAAATAACAAAGTCACCTTTTACTGGTTCAAGTGAAACAAATGATCTTTTAGTACTCATATATACTTATGTGTGTAGACCTATGAGTACATTACTTGGAGGAGGGTACAGTTACTTCATAATTCTTACCAACGATGTTAACATATTCGGATATGTTTACCTCATGTGGCATAAGGCGGAGTCCTATGAGAAAATCAAGGAATTCCAAAATGAAGTAGAGAACCAACTTGGAAAGAAAATTTAGGCATTGCGATCTAATCGTGGTAGTGAATATTTATCCATTGAGTTCAATGATCATTTGAATATTTGTGGAATTCTCTTAAACTTGACTCCATCGAGGACACCACAACCAAATAGAGTCTCCGAAAGAAGCAGTCAAACTCTGTTGATATGGTTCGACCAATGATCAACCTTGCTGATCTTCCCATTTAATTTTAGAGTTTTGCGCTTGAGACAGTGGCATTCACACTTAACAGAGCACCTCCCAAAGAAGTGGAAAAGACACCATATGAATTATGGACCGCAAAAGTTCCAAAGATGTCGTTCCTCAAGATTTGAGGTTATGAAGCATTGTAAAAACATTTACTTTCTGATAAGCTTGCACCCAAATCTGATATATGGTCATTCGTGGGTTACCCAAAAGAGACTAAGGGATATTACTTCTACAATCCAAGGAAAAATAAAGTGTTTGTTACTCGAATGGTGTTTTTCTTGAAAAAAGAGTGTCTAGGAAACAATGGGGAATAATGTATATCTCGAAGAAGTTCGAGATGAGCAAAAATTGCATGAGATTAACATTTTGTTAGAAGTAGCGCAACTATGGGTGGCAGTTTGGACTGAAACCCGTTGGGTTCACTTTATTGCCCTTGAGAAAAACTGAAATAAACTGAAGAGAAAGTGACTTATAACCTGAAAATGACTTGAACGGAAAGTGACTTGCACCTACCAGATTTGGTAGAGGTAATTCTTCAATATGCCACTGTTATCTTCATTACGTGTAGTTGATATCACCAATCCCCTTGCTCGAAGAGACAAGCCGCCAGGCGTATTATTTCTTGTTTGCCAGTGTTATCTTCATATGTATGTAGTTGATATCACCAATCCCCTTGCTCGAAGAGACAAGCCGCCAGGCGTATTATTTTATTTCTTGTTTGCCAGTGTTATCTTCATATGTATGTAGTTGATATCACCAATCCCCTTGCTCGAAGAGACAAGCCGCCAGGCGTATTATTTCTTGTTGCCTCCCAAACTCATGGCCAATTATTTCTTGCCTCCCAAACTTCCCTTTACTCCCAAACTTTCTTGACTTTCATATTTTCTTCAAAGTTTAGGAGGCAAGAAATAATTGGTCATGAGTTTGGGAGGCAACAAGAAATAATACGCCTGGCGGCTTGTCTCTTCGAGCAAGGGATTTGGTGATACCGACTACATGCATATGAAAATAACACTGGCATATTGAAGAATTACCCCTACCAATCCTGGTAGGTGCATTTTTGTTTTTGATCGGTAAATCAATGAATTGAACTAAATTAAATTGAAAATAATTTAAACTAAAACTGACCATTAAGAAACCTGAAAAAAGTCATATCGAACTGAATTTAATATGGAGCAACTAGTTTGATCAATAGACCTAATTAACCCAAACTGAATTAATAGTAGACTGGAATGATCCATCCGTTTTTTTCTTGTAAAAATATAATAATATTTTATATTAATTTAATTTGAAATTTAATAATATCCTTTTTAAATTGATTGATACAACAAATTGTATATTGGAATAATTGTAATTCTATATGTGGAAGCTTTCAACTTTTGAGAATTTCAACTTTGTATCCATTTATCATTTGTCTTTCAGTATCTCTTAATTGGTTTACTTATAGTTCATAAAGTTAGTATCGTATCATAGATTCACAAACATAAGTTGCATTATAACACAATAACGAAATAATTAATATGTATATTAATATTGCTAATATACTTCTAATTAACATTATTATATATATTTAAACAAGCAAATTAAAATTTCAACTATGTTGCTCAAGACAACTAATATTAGACACATTTCTTTACCGACACTAGTAGATCATAGGACTATATTTTGGACAAGTGTAATCAAATTAATAAAAAGTATCATGGACAATTTTCAGCTTTCATTCAAATCGACGGGAGTTTTAACTGCTGATAAAATTTGAAATAACCCAATCCCCCCGAAAAAGACCGTGGCCTCTCGCTAAGTTGGTTTTACTTAACCCATTTTGATTGAACTGAAGTGCTTCTAACTAAAATGGCCAAACCTTGGATTGAATTATTCCTGAATTAGGAAAAAACTATTTTAGCCTGTTCCTGAAATGCCTGAGCTGAATTGGATTGAACCAAGGGGACAAAACGACCGATACTAACCTGGGTTGAAATATCCCGAACCCAATTGGGCCAACCCAAACTTGCATCACCAATCTAAATTGAAACCCCTAGGCGCAGCATGAGAATGCTTAGGAGCTAGTGCTCTTAGTTGACATAGCTCCTACCGTTCCACATGGAATTAGTCCATGCGAAGTCACCCAAACTAATGAGGATACTTCGGTTGTTGTTTCCCAACGTAGGTCTAGTAGGACCATAATTCCTTCAAAAACATATATTGATTTCCTTTTGACTAAAAGTTCTGAAATAACGATGTTAGAATTAGAAGAACCTACTATCTACAAATATTCTTTGAAATGAAAAGACTCCAAAAAAATGGCTCAAAGCCATGAATCTGAAATGGATTCTATGTTTGAAAATCAATATTGGGACTTGGTTGACTTGCTAGATGGAGTAACACCCATTGGATGCAAGTGGATTTATAAACTTAAAACAGAAAAGGATGGAAACATTTATGTTTTCATAGATAGGTTGGTGGTAAAAGGTTTCAAACAAGTTCATGGTATTGACTATGATGAAACCTTTTCGCTAGTAGCCATGCTAAAGTCCATTAGGATTATTCTTACGATTGCTATTTTTCATGACTATGAAATATGCCAGGGGCATGTTAAAACCGCTTTTTTGAATGGGTTCTTGAAAGAGGATGTATACATAACACAACCTCAGGGTTTTGAAGATCCAAAAAATTCAAGAAAGGTATGTAAGCTTAAGAAGTCCATTTATGGGCTAAAGCAAACATTAAGGAGTTGGAACCTCAAATTTGATGAATCAGACAAGGAATTTAGTTCCTCCAAAATGAAGAGGAACCTTGTGTTTACAAGATGTTAAGTTGGAGTAGTATTAATTTTCTGGTCTTGTATGTGGATGAAATAATTCAAATTGGAAATGATAAAACCATGCTTCAATCAATCAAGGAATCGCTTAAAAGTTTTTCCCTATGAAAGACCTAGGAGAGGCATATTACAGTTTGGGGATAAAAGTCTATAGAGATAGATCGAAAAGGCTTATTGGACTTAGTCAAGAAACTTATGTGATAAGGTTCTTGCTAGATTCAGATTAAAAAACTCCAAAATAGGCTTCCATGCAACATGGCTTAACACTTTGCAAGGCACAATATCCGTCAAGTCCTAATGAAATCAAGCAGACAAGTATTGTTCCTTATGCTTCTACAATAAGATGTGCTAAAAGTTAATGTTCATAGTGCCACCTTTAGTGATCGTGGTCTCGTGGAGTGGGTTTGTGTGTGGTCATTTGGGATTGGCTAGGACCAGTGGTTAGCACAGCTGTGGGTCAGGTTAATGATCAACTGGAAGCACTATTGTTGAGGTGAAAGTGGAGGTTTTTGGGGTTGAGACTTGCTCTGCAATCATGCAATGTCATGTAAGAGTAATGTTCTGGAGAGTGATTGTTTAAGTATTGTTAAGAAGCTACAAAACCACATGAGACAAGGTTCGTACCTGGGAGTTTTCATTAGGGAAGCTAAGCTTTGCTGTTGCCAAATTCATTTGACTCAGTAGAGTTTGTTTATATCCTAGAGGTACTGTAGATCAAAAGACAGCCCACTTACAATCCATTATGCATTCTACAAGGGTATGGGAGAGGAGCTATCCTATGGACTAGAATGATGTAATTTCTGAAGACTATTTTCACCGATAAAAATTTCCAGGCTTTAGCCTTTTCCATCCCAAAAGAAAGGGAAATTTTATTATCCAGGAGGGAAAACTGTATCTATACATTGGTTGAAATTCAGATGAGAACTCATATTTAAATATATAATTTGTAAATAGATAAAACCATATGCAAAGAGAATCAAAACAGCGTGCTTAATAATAGCAAGAATGACAATGCTTGCGAAAACCAAAGATACAAAGACAAGAGTGAACCTGCTGCGAGTAGATGTCAAGAGCACTCTGTCCATTTGTAAGCATTGTTCCAGCAATAAAAACTGCTTTTGAAATTTTGGTCGGAAACAATTCCATAGCATATGATATGCAGGCACCACCAAAATCATGTCCCACCAAAATAACCTGCATCCAAATACAAGGGGAAAATGGCATAGTAAACTTGAATAATGCGAGGCTAATTGTAATAACTAACAGTACTTAAGGATATCTGGGAAATATGAAACTACACTGTAAACTACGATTCGTCCACAAACACTATGAACCTTAAACCCAATTACCCAAGTGCTCCCTTATAAGATCTACTCCGTATTACAATAATTTCAAATTATGTAGTGGCCTGGAAAGGTGTAAAACAATTACGTATTGAAGAATGAAACTAAATAGATTAATTAATTGCAAGTTTGAAACCAAACAGTTTTAAACTATATCTACTCCACAGGTAAAGATGAGCTAAATCAAAAGAAAGTAAATCAAACAAAGTAAGAACCTTTTCTCCATCTGGGAGTTTCTCAATAAAATCAATAAGCGGTTTCACATATTGTGACAGACTTGTAATACCATCGGTAGAAGATGAATGAATTCCAGACGCACCTAGGTCTATGGCAGTAATTTTATATCCACTTTCTTCTAGCAGTGCAATAGTCTTATACCAACACCAAGCTCCAAATCCACCTCCATGCACAAGCAAAAAACAATTTGTTTCAATGCCATCTATGCCTAAATCCTGTCATAACAATAGTTCAAACCAATATTAGGTAAATTTACCTGTTTTGAATTACTCCATCCAAAACAAATTTAGTCTCAAAATAGCAACGGTCAAATTCTGATTGACCCCCCAAATTTTCAGTTTACATTTTGTCTCATTTAAACCCCCAAAATTCAATCACATTTTAATAAACTGCATAATATTCATCCGTTGCTATTTTCCTATTTGTTTGATTGACTTAGGCTCTGTTTTACTCGTCTTATTTTTACTTATTTTTAGCAAAAATAAGTTTAGTTCAGCAAAAATAAGTTCAGTTCGGTAAAATTAAGTTCAGTTTAGCAAAAATCAGTTTCAATCCTTAATAAATTGTGAATGATTTAAGCAAAAATAAGTTCAGTTCGGCAAAAATAAGTTCAGTTAAGTAAAAATAAGTCCAAAAATAAGTTCAGATCAGAAAAAATAAGACGAAAAGAACAGAGTCTTACTCATATATCAATACATTTGTTTGTCCTTAAATATTTTTTCTTATATATCTAAAAATTATAACAATTGAATATTAACAATATAGACAAACCAAACAAAATCCCATATAATTATATAATATTTTATATATTGAAAATAATTTAAAAGATTCTTATATGTGTCAAGATTCGAAACGTTTCAAACATTTGGTAACAGAGACTAATATAAAATCAAATATTATGAACTGTAGTCAAACTTCAACAAAACACCGTCAAAACGAAAAAGGTGGCCACCGTCAAATTAGACAACTTCCCTCATCTTAATAATACATCGAACTAAAAAAGTAGCAAAAGTGTATGCACTGTTCAGATTAAAATCCAAAGAAAAATCAAACACTGAGAAATCCAAACCTGATTATTAACAACAAGCTGATGATGTTGAAGCAGAGGATCAGTAAGAGTACGAGTACGAGTACTCGAACTACGAGGCAAAGTAACACCGTTATTGTTTTTATTACTTTTAGAATTCCTTGGGTATCTTAGCGAAGTTGATCGATCCAAAGGAAGAGACCTTGTCCCGTTTTGTTGTTGAAGAATAAGCGCGGCAGCCGCAAGTGCCTGTTGATGAAAAACAGGGTCTTCAAATTTTATATTCGTGTTATCATCTTTTCTGGCAGAACGAATTCTAGACCAACGGTTACTGCTACTTGCTGGGGCAGAACTTGATCGACCGTAATGTCGTTTTGAGTTTTGATGTTTTTTGTCGTTATTGTTAATGTCGTCGTATGATAAGCATTTGCAAATGTTGCCCATTGTTGACGACGGTTTTGCAATTGCTTATAAAATAATAGGAAAGAGAGTTGAATATACTTTATTTGTTTTGCTGTTTTCTAAAGGAGGGAGAACAGGTGAAAATTAGGGAGGGAGGAGTAAGAAGGTGCAATTGTGCAAAGATGGAAACTTTTTTATTGCTTTCTTTGGCAGCAGCTTTTTTAATGTGAGTGTGAATGTATGATGATAAAACTTTTGATTTATTATTTTTTTGAGGGGAGAACTATGATTAATTGATTATTATTTTTTTTGTGAATTGCTGTGTTGAATCACGAAAAAAGGTTTTTCATTTTTATATACTCCGTATTATTTTTTTTATTATTATTTAATATTTTTCTTTTTGAAAAAGGAAAAGGTGTTTGGTCTCTCATCATGAAATATCCATGTTATTGTAAAACTTCACTAGTTTTTTTAGCCCGTCAAATGCATAGGGGCTAGAAACAGTGATGTAGGTATGTTATTTTTTCACTTCCCGTTCCTCTAATACGTCCTCCTTTCCCTCTTCCTTTCCAATTAAGAAATTACTACAACTCTTTGACGATTGCAAAGGGTTACTATTATGAGCACTTTGATGGTAGTAAGTCCCAATACTTACTTTATTTCATTTTTTTTTTTGCTTTTTAGGGTCTGGTTTTTTCAGCTTAAAATCATTTCTCTTCAGCTAAGTCAACTCAGCTCAGTTCATTTTCGTTTAGTTCATTTCAGCTCCGTTCCGTTCAGCTCAGCTCCGTTCATTTCAGTTCAACTCAGCTCCATTCAATTCAATTCAGTTCATTTCAGTTCAGTTCAGTTAAGCTCGGTTGTTTCTTTTGAAATAAACAGACCCTTATTTCAGAATAATCATCCTTGCTTTATCGTTAGGAGAGAATTCTTTTCAATTTATTGGTTACTTCTTTATTTTGGTGAGAGTTTAGAGTTTGTTTTTCTCCTCTTTCCTTGTGAAAGATTATGATTTATTTTTAGGTTTTTGTATAAAAAAATTGGATTCATGGGTTGTTAGTTGTATAAGTTTGCAATTGGCGTTAGAATTGAGAATGTCATTTACATGGTCAGGTATAAAATTGTTATCATAAACTATGTTACGAAGATAGACTCTCCCACAAAGGCTGCATAATTCAGCAGATAACCGGACGTTGCGCTTCAACATCAAATTTGGTGTTTCATTATCGTAGTTTCTTTACGAAATAATTTTACTTGATTGTATTAGATTGTATTTAAATTTTTTATAATGGTTATTGTATAAGTCATATGCCTTTCAATTAATGATTTTCTCTATTTTTCAATTGGTTTCTTGTAAGAATCTATACATATTAAAAAGCGGTGATGTCATGCACTATTCATGTACAGTGCCCCATACAAGCTTCCACACGCGTGCTCCGCCCGATGGTTGACGCATGTTGGCTTCATCATCTAATCCATTCACTTCCTTTCCTTCTTTGTTGCTTCTCACTTCAGTCTTTCACCTTCTCCCCTCTTCTTTCTCTCTCTTCCGCCATTCTCTTCTAGGGTTAGGGTTTTTCCCTACACTTTTTACTTCTCTTCCTCTCTCATCCGGTCGTTTTCTTGTGACCCTTTCTTTTTTTCGAACACTTTGTTCTTGGTGTTGTTATTTGACTCAATAATTTGTTATTTTTTAATTGTTTGTTCTTGAAGATGATGTGGCTATCTCTGTCGTTTGGTACAACGACTGAAGGTTGGCAAAGTAGAGCGATCCATCTGAATCTGAAAATGAAAAGGTAAGTTTTCTCCTTCATGTATTTTGTTCTTGCAACCCTTTCTTTCTTGGTTCAATTTATGCTGAATTTAGTTTTTTCAATTTTGTTTCGAGTTTGGTTTAGGTTTAAGTTTGAATAGTTTAGCCTTTGCGAGAGAGAATTAGTTAAAATTTTCGTGTTTGGTATGTTAAACCATTCATTCAATTACAATTGAGTGCAACTATTTCCTGTCATTTCATTTAATCGGCGGGGAAGCACCGGCGAGCCGTCGATCTATTTGCATAAGGAAAGGTGCAGTCTTGCGATTTTTTTATCTCATTTCAATTATGCTGAATTTTTTGTCTTATGTTGCGATCCTTTTCGACTTTTATCAGATCTTATGGTTTGAGTTTGAGGTTGGTTTTAGATTTGGGTTTGAATGTTTTAGGTTTTGAGTTTACTTGATTATTGTTGTTTTTGTAACTGTTAGTTGGTGTAGAGCTTTTTTTTGTTTTTTTCTTGGAGGGGGGGGGGGGGGGTTAATGTATGATTTTCAATGTCGAAATAGTTTGGGAATGAGTGCAGGCGAAGTAACGGCGATCCATTTGAAAATGAAAAGGAACGTTCTTGTGATCCTTTCTTTCTTAATTCAATTTGTGTTGATTTTTTTGAATTACAATTTTGTTAATTTCCAATTATATTTTCGAATTTGGGGTTTTACATCTAATTGTAATTGTAATTCTAATTTCCATTTATGTTTATTTCAATTTGAACTACATTTTTCTTACTTGATTTTTTGTTTTTGAAATTTTCGGATATATTAATTTGTGCAACCCTTTTCTATTTAGGTCAATTGTGAATTTGATATTTGTTATCAAATATTGTTGATTGAGTGCCTCGATTCTTTGGTTTTAGGTTCAACTTTGAATTGATTATCAGTGATTTTCATCTTGAATTTAGTTTTTGCAATTTGTCACAATTTTTGGTTGAAGTTATATTACGTTTGATCTTGTTTTAGTGGAATTAAATGTTAGTAATTTTGTTTTGGTGGAATCAAATGTTGGTCATTTTTTGCAGGATCATGGTCCAAATGAATTTACGGTCCTGATGAATTTTTTTTAACTTCCAATTAATTTAATTTCAACTAGCAATCTTTAGTAACATTACTTGGAGATTTTAGTTTAGTATTGCTTGTTAAATCCTTACTCTTTTAAAAGTGCGGATCGATTAACTATGGAAATGAACGAGTTAAATAGTTCATTTCCTCTTGAAGCTGACGTCATGGAGTGGGCTCCACTAGAAGTTTCACGGATGGCTAACGCGTGTCAACCAACTTCCTTCCTCTTCCTAATCTTAGCCATTCGTCTCTCATTCCCTTTTTGCACTTTGCCTTTCCTCTCCTCTTTTTTTCTTCTGCCAGCTTCATTGGGATAGGGTTTCAATTTTTTGCAACCCTTTCTGTGAAATCAGTTGTTTCCTTTTGATTCAATAATGGTGATAAATGTATTTTTGGGTTGTAACGACATCGATGGAAGGCTGGTAAAGTAACGACAGTAATGAAGGCAACCGAAGTACTGCCATTGAATTGAAAGTGGTGGGTTTATCAGATCTGAAAATGTAAGCTTCACTTTCATCTTCCTCTTTTTCATTTAATTGAAGACAAGTACACTTAGTTTCTTCAAGTAATCGATTTTGGTTTACAATCGTGATCTTTAAGTCGATTTTAGCTGTTGTTTTCAGTTTTGCTGACACAAATCTTGCTGTAATTTTTTAGTCTTCGATATTAGTTTCAGATTTACTAACCTAAAATTTGTTTATGCTTGCAGCCCTTTTTGTGAAACCAAGTGTTGCTTGCAACCCCTTATTTCATTTGTTTTCCGGTTTCGCTTTCAGATTTACTTAGGCACGTTTTTCCCTTTCTATGATTGTTATTATTATTTTCTTTTTGCAAATTACTTTGGAATTTTAATTAATATTATTTTCTTTTTGCAAATTATTTTGGAATTTTGATTATAATTTGGGTTTCAATTTGCAACCCTTTGAGCATTTGTTTTTCTTGTTTTGGTCTTTGAGATTGAAAATTTGGAATTCTTTCCTTTGTTTTCATACTCTTGGTTTAGTTGCTAATTTTAACTTAACCTTGGTGAATTGAGGTTTCTTTTGGTGGTGGTTTTAGCTTCATCTGCACCTCTTTGAAAAGGTACAATTTTCGATGGCCTTGATTTTGGAGCTTTAGTGGTATGGCAAGGGATCATATATGTTTCTTCCATCACAAACTACTTGCTGATCTAATGCTTGTAACCCCTTTTCATTGTTTCATTTATTGCTTAATTCCTTGCTTCTGTGTTTTAGTTTTCACTTTTCAATTCATTTTATTTTGAATTTAGTTCGTATTTGCAACCCTTTAAGTTGATTTAATTGTTGCTTTTGCATTTTTACTTTTCAAGATCCGAATTCATGAGTTGTAATTAACAAATATGTTGATCTGAATTTCACTTATTTGTTAGGGTTTCCTCTCGTTTTTTGTTTGCAAGTCTTATTCTTGACCTGTAACTTGGTTCATCGCTTTTTTCTCGTATGTTTCACTTTTGACTTTTCTTTCTAGAATATTATTGCTTATTTGATTTCCAATCTGGAAATAGTTTGAAACTATTCCCGTGATAATTTAAAAATCTTTTGTTTGCCTTTTGTTTGACCTTTGCTTATGGATCGCATTGAGTGTCAAAAGGGTGCAAATGGAAGTTCGATTGGAAAAGATTAAGGCCCTGTTCCCCTCAAGTGATATTTGCTGATCTGAACTTATTTTTACTTATCTGAACTTACTTTTGTTGAACTGAATTTATTTTTGCTGAAATCATTAACAATTTGTAAAAGATTGAAACTAATTTTTGCTGAATTAAACTTATTTTTGCTAAAAATAAGTAAAAACAAGACTAAGAGAACATGTCATAAGTAAAGCTAAGAGGTCTAGCTTTAATAATGAGACTTTTCACTTTTATTTTCCCTTTTAAATTTCTCATATTATATCTGTCTTTTTATCCTGTAGCAACATTTGTTGTGATGATTTAATGTGGATTCGCTGAATAAAATAACCTCTCATCCCTTCAATGTTAATTAGTGTTTTTTGTAGGGAACGAGAGTTTAATATTTTTTTTTGGAGAATGGGAGGAATCCTATTGTATGATTAATTGGAGGTAAAGGTAATTTTGGAGGTATAAAAATGTAGGCTTCAATTTCTTCTTTATCTTGACCTTTCTCATTTGTTTACTTCTTCTGCAGATCGATATTCGGTAGTTGATTGAATGTACGATTCCTTGAGTGCTAATCCCTTTAGTTTTATTATTAGTTATTATCTCTTCTTTATTTGTTATTTTGAGTTTGATTTTGGATGACTTCTGGAAATTTAGAATTCTGATGGGTGGTAGCTATTGATAGTTTTCGGTTGTTTCTCATTCAATTGTGTGCATGATATTGATTGTCTCTTTACAAATTGAATTAGTTTCTCTGTGCAAATTTAATCAGGGGATTGGATGAATATGATGATGATTAAAGAGCTGAAGATGAAGCAGGTGCATGAGGTTAACGGAAGGGATACTTGGAATGTCCAGATTGCAACTGCACAGTGTTCAGGTTTGTAAACAGCAAACTATTAATTTATGATTTGTTATAAACTAGGGTTTAGTAGAGAGTATTTTTGTGGGGAGAAGAATAGATCTGTTTTCTTATTCAGTACCAAATATATATATACAAGCATTAAGGGTTTCCTGTAGAATAAACCCTAGTATCCAGAACATTCTAGATCATACCTAAGGGGTATAATGGACATCCATAAAATAATAATATTTTATAACACTCCCCCTTGGATGTCCATTATAAAGCAAATATACATCATTTTATAATGCGCATGTGCAATGCTGCCTCATTAAAAACCTTAACAGGAAAACCCAGTGGGAAAAACCATAGCTAAGGGAAAAAGAGTACAGCGCGCATTGACTCCCCCTCATGATATCATCCGTTGAGATCCTTGAGATGACGCAACCCGATTTGATGAACTAATTTCTTGAATGTAGCAGTAGGGAGCGCCTTGGTAAATAGATCTGCTAAATTTTCGCTTGAACGAATCTGTTGGACACTAATCTCACTATTCTTCTGAAGGTCATGGGTGAAGAAAAACTTTGGCAAATATCTTGTCCTGTCAACCTTTAATGTACCCTTCCTTGAGTTGTGCAATCAAGGCTGCTTGTCTTCATATAATGTATCGGAGCTTGTTTTCCACATAAACGACCACAATCTTCTTGTATGTGCTGAATTAGAGACCTTAGCCATACACATTCTCGACTAGCTTCATGAATTGCTAAATTTCTGCATGATTAGAAGAAGTAGCGCAATGGTTTGTTTCATGAACGCCAAGAGATTGGCGGTACCACCATATGTAAATACATATCCAGTTTGTGATCGAGCAAGAGATCTGATAAATACCCTGCATCTGCAAAACCAACTATTCTTCTTTGGAGGTGTTAGAAAAGAACAAACCTTTATCTTTTGTACCTTGTAGATAGCGAAATATATGCTTAACCCCATTCCAATGCCTTCGGTAGACATGAGCTAAACCTTGCTAATAGATTGATAGAGAATGATATGTCGGGTCTTGTGTGACTAGCAAGGTACATCATGCTCCTATTGCACTTAGATATGTGTACTTCAGGACCAAGATCTCTTCATCATTTTCCCGAGGGCGAAAGGATCTTTATCAACATCTAGTGATCTTACAACCATTGGGCTAGTTAACAGATGTGCTTTATCCATATAAAATCTTCTGAGCACCTTCTCTGTGTATGTAGTTTGATGCACAAGGATTCCTTCTTTTAGGTGCTCAATTTGTAGCCCTAAACAAAATTTTGTCTTACCAAGATCTTTCATTTCAAACTCTTTTTTCAAGTATTCCACTGTTATTGAAATCTCTTCTGGAGTTCCAATGAATTCAAATCATCAACATAGACAGCAATAATCACAAAACCTGACCCGAATTTCTTTAGAAATACAAGGCTAATAGGGTCATTTTTATAATTTTCTTTCAACAAGTATTCACTAAGGCGATTGTACCACATACGCCCTGATTGTTTCAATCCATAAAGGGATATATTTAACTTAATACAATGCTGTTCTCGAGAACGCGAACCAGTTGCTTCAGGCAACTTGAAACCTTTCGGAGTTTCATGTATATATCACTATCAAGTGGGCCGATAAGTAAGTTGTTACAACATCCATTAGTCGTAAATCAAGTCCATGTCTTACTGCCAGACTAATTAAGAATCTGAAAGTAGTTGCATCCACCACGGGAGAATATGTCCTCCTCAAAATCAATACCAGGTCTTTGTGAGAATCCTTGTGCAACTAAACGTGCTTTGTGTCTCACAATTTCACCCTTTTTCATTTCTTTTCCGCACAAGACCCATTTATATCCCACCGTTTTACACCTTCAGGTATACGAACTACTGGCCCAAATACTTCTCTCTTTTGCAAGTGATTTCAATTCTGCATCAATTGCTTCTTTCCATTTGTGGCCAATCATCTCTTTTCCTACATTCTTCAATGGACTTAGGCTCATGATCCTCTTTTTCATCCATACATCAATGCTACATTATATGCAAAACTCATCGACGTCGATTTCATTTCGGTTCCAAGTTATTCTAGACATACATAATCTGTTGAGATCTCTTCATTTCCAGGTACCTGAGGTTCTTCTAGAACACTATCATTTGTCATGTCTATGGTCTCTTCTGGAGATCCTTCATTTTTGCTTCCTCAATCTGGCCATTACTTATCATTGCTCCTTTTCTTTTCCGAGGATCCTTATTTGGAACCTACTGGTCTACCACGCTTCAGGCGTGCCTTAGACTCATGAGATGGTCCTTCAGGGACATCAATCTGTGATAGGAGCATTTACAGCTGGTATATGTGACTTAGTTACTCTATTTAGGTCAGTAAATGCGTCTGGCAATTGATTTGCTAACTTTGTAATTAATTATCTTTTGGACTTCCAATTCACATTGTTTAGTGCGAGGATCAAGGTGGTTTAATGATGATTCATTCAACTAATTTCATTTTCCAGCTGCTTGTTCTCTCACTACAAGAAAACCAAATAGCGACGGATTTTTTGCGACGGATAAAAAATTCCGTCGCAAATATTTAGTTTGCGACGGATTTCCATGTTTTTGCGACGGATTATTTCCGTCGCAATTTTTGCAAGGGAATTCCCAGTTTTTGCGACGGATAATGCCGTCGCAAAAAAGTGACAAAAACAATCAAAGCAACAAGGGTTTTTGCGACAGAATTTTGTTTTTTTGCGACGAATATTCCGTCGCATATATTACACAGCAAAATACCTGATTTTCCTTCAAAAAAGAATACAACAAAAACACTCTTCTTCCTTCTCCTTATACCGTCCTTCTCCCTAACTAAACAAAAACACTCCTTCTTCTTCTCCTTCTTTTTCCGGCGGCCTTCCGCCCTTATTCCGGCGGCCTTCATTCCGTTGTTGTCGTTTTTTTTAAATTTTTCCATCGTTTTTTTTTTTTTTTTCCGGCGGTCTTCTCAACCGTTTTAGGGTTATCTTCCGGCGGTCTTCTTGCAAAATTTCTCCGGCGGTCTACTTTTTCCGGCGCTCTTCTTCCTTTCTTATTCCGTTGTAGTGATTGTGGTAAATATACTTATTTTCTGTTTTTAATTTCGTTATTTTAATTTCGTGTTTTTTAATTTCTGTTTTTTAATTTCGTGTTTTTAATTTCTTGCAAACTGAATTAATTTCGTGTTAGGGTTTTAATAATTTCGTTTTGTTTTTTTAATTTGCTTTTTAATTTCGTTTGTTTTAATTTTTTATCTTTTTTTTTTTTAATTTCTTTTGCGATTTTTTTGTTGTTTTCATTTTCTTTATGCGATTTGATTTGGTGATTTTGGTTTTTGATTTGGTTTTTTTTCGAGCATTGGTTGTATCGATTTGTGATTGTGGTTTTTGATTTGGTTTTTTTCGAGTTTTGTAAATTTAATTTTTTCAGCATTTTTACATACTTTATAGGTTTGAATGTTTGTTAGCCTTGCAAGATTAAAGTGTTGCAATGGTAAGGTAAGAAATATAGGACAAATAAAATAAATAAGAAAATATATGTCTCAAAAACAAAAATAAAAGAAGAAAATATAGGTTGAAGAGGGAGCATCAACGGATGGCTAATATTTCGTATAAGACCGTATGTATAATCTATTGTTATTGAAGCAGCATATATGATATAATTCTGCTTTCGCACACAACAAACTTAAATGAAATGGATGTGTGGTTCTATCTAGAACGAACGGAGATTCTTGAATTAAATTGAATAACGAGGTCATATATATGATGTTACCTCGATCTGAAGGATGAAATTGGATAATTCCGCTGGTGTTTATTGACAATGGATCAACAATCAATCTGTCTTACCGAGCTTAGATTAAACTAATACAAGGAAACAAATATCTATCGATCTTGACTGATTTTTTTTAAGTATGTCGTGTCTTTCACTTTATTCGAATTTCTAAATGGTTTTTTTGGTGGATTATTCCTAGCATGTGTGGAGTGTTTGACCCTATTTGGCATGATCATGTTTTGAGGTGGATGCCCATTGCCCGTTTGTTTTGTAAGTCTGTTACACATATGCGTGCCTGTGTGAGTGTGTGGTATACAAAAAGTTATAGAAAGCAATATCATCATCAACCTACAGATAGATCATGGGAAGAATATATTGAGCAAACCATACATTGTAGGCATAACGCCTCACTCATACCATCAAATTAAAAACACCTCATCTCAAGTCACAAGCAACCCACAAAACCACTTTCTTTTTTTTCAAGGCACAATTGCAAAACATTGATAGTCGATTCCAAATCTCTTGTAACCGAAAAGGAACATCTAACCAACGATCATTATTAGTACAACCAAAGGAAAAATTTAAATAGAACAATTGTTTAAAATGAGCTAGTTTATTTCAAGTTACTAGTAAATGAATTAATAATTTTACAAACCCTAAGCTTATAAACTTTAATGCAATTCATCAGTACGTAGTCTTCTTGTCTTTGACATCAACCATAGCAGGCACACTTATCTCCGAAGCAAAACTCCATTGTTAGTCGCGTTAACATTAGTAGACGGCTGCTGAGTCTCCTCCTTCTCAAGCGGATTCCGTTCCTCGACGTAGTCATCTTGAGACACCTCACCAAATGATAGAAGGTTCTGTTTTGAAACCTTGTCTAAGCTATCATGAAACTCATCATAGATAGCGAAGAACTCATCTCCTGTCGTGGTAAGGAAAGGCAGGAACGCAATAGATCATCAAATGACTAACGTCTGCCTTCATGACTGGTTGAAAATGAGCATTAGTAGTGGTTGCTCAGTTTTCTCCTTCTCAAGCTGTAGTGGTGGTTTCCGTTCCTCGACGTAGTTATATTGAGGGACTTGATGCTGTATGTAGTGTTTCAGATGCTACTGTCATTCTATCACATTTATTAGCCTAATATGGTTTGATTGGATTTTCTTTGTGTTTAAGTTTGAGATGAATTTTGCTGTTCGAATCAAGTACTATTGTTCAATCATTATAGAATAATTATAATACAAACCCTATGCATTTTTTCATATATTTATATTTTGCCATTTATACTAAAATAATTATATGCGTGACTTGTGTAGAAGTTTTCACTATGAAAAAAGGGAACGTAGTTGGATGTATGTAGGAAGGTCGGATCTTCTATGAACCCTGCTTTTAAGGAAGGAGTTGAGGAATTCCTTCAATATTGTAAAGACATCCGCAGACAACTGACCCAAGTGAATTAGGTGTCCGTGTGTTAATGCAAGAACAAACGCATCTATGATCCGGACACGTAAAGTATCATTTGTATGCCAAGGGGCTTAAACCGGATTATTATGAGTGGCATTGTCATGGGGAAGGGTTACCTGAGTCTTCCGACCGGCAATCCAATGACTATCGCGAAATGGTTATGGATGCTTTTGGACATAACCAAGATCAATCGGTACCCAATCAGAGGAGAACCTAACCCCGAGGCCAAGCAGTTCTATGATATGCTAAGGCTTCTGAACAACCTTGGTTGAAGGGAGTTCAATGTCTAATTAGAGATGGCCTCTAAAATAACTAGTATTAATCCGAGTTCAATATGCCCAACGGGGTGTTGCCATTGTGCCTTTGTTTGTGATTCGTCTCCTAAAACACCTATATAGGAGAGACATTCTACGAGTAAAGAAATTGTTCAAGGGTTTGAGATGCCTGCTAAAAAGATTGTGCATGCCCGAAAGTTGTATGTTTTTTGGAAAGGTGATGCTCACTTGTCTAAGTGTACTGTTTGCGGCACGACCGTTACAAGAAGACTTCGAAAGGGAATGACGTTCCTCATAATGTTCTCATTCATCTCCGATCACTCCTAGGCTACAAGAATGTTTGCCCACAGACATTGCGGAGAAATGTCATGGCATGCAAAAAATCCTCGGTTCAAGGTACATGGCACACCCTAGCGACACTGAAGCTGTGGAAAAGGTTGGATAGTTGCTCACAAGTTTGCGTTTGAACCTCGTATGTTAGGCTCGGTTTGTGTACGGATGGTTTGATCCTCAGGGAAGTTTGGGGGTAACTATTCTTGTTGGCCATTCATATTGACCCAATATAACTTGCCCCCATCGATGTGTATGAAAAGAGAATTCATGTTCCTATCATTGATTATTCCCGTGTCCAACACCCCAAAGGAAATCTAGATGTTTACATGCAACCACTAATAGAAGAGTTCAAACAGTTGTGGGAAGTTGGTGTTACTACTTATGACATTTCAAGTAAACAAAATTTCAATCTTCGAGCTGCCATCTTATGGACTATTGGGTGACTTTCCTGCTTATGGTATGATGTCTGTTGGTCTACACATGGTTTTAAAGCTTGTCCCTATTGCATGGAGAAAAAGCAATCATTCTGGTTGAAAAATAGTGGCAAGGTGTCTTGGTTTGACTGCCATAGGCAATTCCTTTCACCGGATCACCCGTTCAGGAACAGCAAACAGCTTTTTGTAAGAACAAGTTCAGAAAGGTGATCCTCCCCATATCATGTCAGGAGATGAACTTTGGGAATGTGTGAAAGACCTTCCTAAGGCGACGATATGGGCCAGAACACTTAATTCTGTGAAAAGGCTAAATCTGGTTGGTCAAAGAGAGCATTTTTTGGGGACCTGCCCTATTGGAAGCATCTTATCCTCGCCATAACTTAGACGTGATGCACATTGAAGAACTTTTTTTGACACTCATCCACACTATTATGGATGTCAAAAACAAAGTTGTGATACACCCGCGGCTAGACTCGACATCGAGGCTCTTTGTAAACGTCCCGAGCTACATCTACAGCCGGATGACAGAGGGAAAGATGTCATGCCGAGTGCACCATTCACTCTTGATAGGATCAAAGAAGGTTCTTGTGTGAGTGGGTTAAGCAGTTGCGTTTTCCTGATGGCTCCGCGTCCAATTTGAGGAGATGTGTTGATTTGAAAAGTTGTAAACTAACTGAATAAGAGTCATGATTGTCATTTTTCATGGAAGGTTGTTGCCTGTTGCTTTAAAAGAATTTTCTCCCTACCCATGTCTGGAATGCTATTACAGATAGCCATTTTTTCCGAGATCTTTGTTGTTACACAATCAAAGTCCTGACATGGAACGACTGGGAGAAACATTGCAGAGATCATTTGCAAGCTTGAAAAGATTTTCCCCCCTTCGTTCTTCAACTCTATGGAGCATTTGCCGATACACTGCCTTAGTGAGGCCAAAGTGTGTGGACCTGTTCAATACCGATGGATGTATCCATTCGAAAGGTAAGTAGTTGTTAATGTGCAAAATTTCATAAAGTTTTTCCTAAGTTGTATAAGCCGCTACGAATACTAAACCTGTGTGATGCTTTTTAAAAACCATAGGTTCCTGAATCATTTAAAAAGAAAGATTGGTAACAAAGCTCGTGTCGAAGGTTCAATATGCAATGCTTAGCTAATTGAGAGGTAGCAACTTCTTGCTCCCCATTACTTTGACCCCAAGTTCGACACAAAAGCAAGAGATCCTGGTCAAAATGTCAACCCGATATTGAGGATGACGTGGACACAACGAAGTCCCGGAATTGTTTAGAGTTGATAGGGGTCACGTAACTACTCAAGGAAAGCAAGATTTCTAGATGAAAAGAACTCCTATCGGCGCATTATTTTGTGTTGTCTAACGCGGCATTTTAGGGACTATGAAAGGTAACCCCGTTTCTACTAAAACTTACATGTGAACATGTAAAAATAGTAGCTTATCACAATGTTTAACAAAACTCATGCCATTTTCTAGGAAGTTTGAGGACATATGAAAATAATTCATCCAGCTTTGCTTGCAGAAGAATGTTCATGTTAAATTTGAAGGTGAATTCCCAATTGGTTGCGTAGAGGTAAAGAGTTAACAAACAATTTCAATAGGTTCATGATATCCCTTTTGTATACTTAGCAGCTGTAATGGTCCGAAACATTGACAGGTCCTAGGGAGAAACCAATTCTGATTGTCGTACAAGCGTTGGCTATGGGCCCTTCCAAACGGGTTCGCACTTTTAAATCAAATTGTAGTTGGTGGCTTCAACTTCCATACAAGTGCGTACGGCAGTCACAAATCAACCATGAATTCGGTGTTTGTGTTTTCGGTGAAGATGGCACTGTATTATGGAATTTTAGAGGATATCATAGAACTTGTCTACACCGGTGTCAAAAAGAATACAAGACTAGGTTATTTAAGTGTTCATGGTTTGATTGTGCAGGGTATGAACGTACATCAGCGCTACAAGCTCGTCGAAGTCAATCACACTAAGAAGTACCCCAATATGATCCATTTGTGTTATCTTACCAAGTTACCCAAGTTTACTACACATCTTATCCAAGCCGTAAACGGATCTAATTCATGTGGGCAGTGTTCAAAACACACCTAGGTCGGTGGTTGATGCTCCATTTGACATGCAAGAGTTTTTAGCACCAGAACCTTCAACCCTATGTCCACCGAATGAGATTCCGGACTATACTATTAGTGATGATTTTGTTGTCTCTGATCCGAGGACGATGAAATAATGTCTGATGATGAGGACGATGAACCTGAACTGACGTCTAGCAATTCTGAAGAAGATGAAGATGAGGACAACATTGCATTTCTGGATGACAGTAGTGATGGATTTAGTAGTGATCATAGTTGTGATTAGCGTGTTGTGGTCTTGTTTCCTGGATAAACATTGTTGCTTAATAAATTGTTAAATATATTATTTGGTCTTCCATTTTCTCACTTGTATTATGTTTGTTTTATTAGATTATAAATTCCCATATTTTGTCTTGCTTAAGTATTATTCTAACCTTTTTCTCCCTAACCTTTATATTTCTTTGTTTATTACGGTTTTTGTACTTAATTCAATTTCAATCACCAAATTTATGTGAATCTACTATTGGTCTTGTATGTTTCAGGTACTCATGGAAGGAATAACAAGGTAAAGAGCCGCTTCTGGCTCGCAGCAGCAACAACGGCAGCAAGAACAGAGCAACCTCCATCACCATCAGACATGCATTACAAGTGCAGCCCGTAGCTCGACAGTTGAGAATGCTTGCTGCTTCCTTTGATGAGTCCGGGAAGCTTGTGTTGGACCGTATGACTTGTGGTATAATTTTCCTTCATGCAAATTTTCATCAATGTTAGCTTTTTAAATAGGTTAATTTGCGACAAAAACTTGGGGCATAACTTGCTTGGCTTGTGATCAGGTTTGATGACCCCAACGTGAAGAGGGAGATCAAGGATATACTCCAAGCTCATTACCATGCTCCTTGGAGAACTTATAACGAAGTTGATGATGTTACCAAGAAACAATGGTGGAACCTGTTTACGGTATTTTAATTATATTCAAGAAACCAGTATGATGTAATTTACATTTTAACTTTTTTTGGATTATGATTTAAGTGATATCAAATTTAGCAGTTTGATGATGATATATGATAAATACAATTAAGTACTTTTGTTGCTGAATTTCGATACCATTAGAAGATATTTATGTATGATGCATTAATTATTAAGTTTGACGTTATTGCAGAAAAGATGCACTTGGGCTGCTGAGTTTGAACCTCAAGTTAGACATGAATTCCAATCTAGGTTTGGAAATCGATTGCGTGACATGTTCTCACAAACTCACGCACAATGCTGGTAAAACATTACCAAAGTGGGTGAGTGAAACCGTGTACAAAAAGGCGCAAGATGTGATATCGGGTGAGGAAACGTTCAAGAAAAGATCGGCACAAACACAAAGAACAGAAGGGTTGGTTCATGAAAATGCCATTGAACCTACCCACTATCAAGGGTCTTCTTCAGCAGTGCACATGCTAAGAAGATGGTTATTTCTTCTATGTGTCATTTACATTTTCTACCATTTGATAATCTATCTTCTATCTTTAATTTTTATACTATTTGGTTTTCATTATCATTTAAGGCGAAGGAGAATGAAGGAAGCTCCCATCCCCAGTTGATCTGCTCCTCCGTACGCATTTCAAGGATGTCTCGGGAAAAGGAAGGTGCCTGCGAACCACACGCAAAGCAAATTGCAGTAAGTTTTTTAACACTTGTAATTATGCCTTTTAAGGATGTTTAGAGAATTTATAGGTTTAAATGATGAATATGTGAAAATGGGCACATTTTTAGCCATTTCGGGCCATTTCGAGCCCATTTGACACCTAAAAGACATGTAAAGGGTAGTTTGATATAATTATAGACTTGTAACACTTGTAGTTATGCCTTAAGGATGTTTAGAGAATTTATAGGTTTAATGAAGAGATATGTGAAAAATGGGCACATTTTTTAGCCATTTCGGGCCATTTCGAGCCCATTTGAACCTAAAAGACATGTAAAGGGTAGTTTGGTAATATGTAGTCTTTGTAACACTTGTATGATTTCCTTTTAAGGATGTTTAGCTTATTTTAGGTTAAATAAATATGTGAAAATGGCACATTTCGCGCCATTTCGGGCCATTTCGAGCCCATTTGAACCTAAAACCCATGTAAAGGGTAGTTTGGTATAATGTAGACTTTGTAACACTTTTAGTTATGCCTTTTAAGGATGTTTAGAGAATTTATGGTTTAAATGAAGAGATATGTGAAAAATGGGCACATTTTTAGCCATTTCGGGCCATTTCGAGCCCATTTGAACCTAAAAGACTGTAAGGGTAGTTTGGTATAATGTTTCTTTTTAACACTTGTAGTTATTCCTTTTAAGGATGTTTTGAACCTAAAAGACATTGTAAGGGTATTTTGGTATAATGTAGTCTTTTTAACACTGTAGTTATTCCTTTTAAGGATGTTTAGCTTATTTATAGGTTTAAATGAAGAGATATTGAAAAATGGGCACATTTCGCGCCATTTCGGGCCATTTCGAGCCCATTTGAACCTAAAACACATGTAAAGGGTAGTTTTGTATAATGTAGACTTTGTAACACTTGTATTATTCCTTTTAAGGATGTTTAGCTATTTATAGGTTGAAATGAAGAGATATGTAAAAATGGGCACATTTTTAGCCATTTCGGGCCATTTCAAGCCCATTTGAACCTAAACACATGTAAAGGTAGTTTGGTATAATGTAGACTTTGTAACACTTGTAGTTATTCCTTTAAGGATGTTTAGCTTATTTATAGGTTTAAATGAAGAGATATGTGAAAAATGGGACATTTCGCGCCATTTCGGGCCATTTCGAGCCCTTTGAACCTAACACATGTAAAGGGTAGTTTGGTATAATGTAGAATTTGTAACACTTGTAGTTATGCCTTTTAAGATGTTTAGAGAATTTATAGGTTTAATGAAGAGATATGTGAAAAATGGGCACATTTTTAGCCATTTCGGCCATTTCGAGCCCATTTGAACCTAAACACATTAAGGGTAGTTGGTATAATGTAGACTTTGTAACCACTTGTAGTTATTCCTTTAAGGATGTTTAGCTTATTTATAGGTTAAATGAAGAGATATGTGAAAAATGGCCACATTTTTAGCCTTTTCCGGGCCTTTCGAGCCCATTTGAACCTAAAACACATGTAAAGGGTAGTTTGGTATAATGTAGACTTTGTAACACTTGTGTTATGCCTTTAATGATGTTTGCTTATTTATAGGTTTAAATGAAGAGATATGTGATAAATGGGCACATTTCCGCCTTCGGGCCATTTCGAGCCCATTTGAACCTAAAACCATGTAAAGGTAGTTTGGTATAATGTAGACTTGAACACTTGTAGTTTATGCCTTTTAAGGATGTTTAGCTTATTTATAGGGTGTAACACAAAATTTTGCCTTTTAGACTTATATGAAAATTATGCCTATTTAATTTTAATTGTGTTTTGTAGGAGACCTACCAGAAGAAGCTTGAGGAACAAGCAGTGACGGGAGTCAGAGAACGCCCATAGTTATATTGGGAGGCATCTGGTGGTCGTAGCAAGAAAGGTCGCGTGAAGGTCTTGGTAGTGGTGCGGACCTGTATTACAGCTCTTCAAGCTCTTCGAGGATCTGGATCATCGAAGCAATACACGCCATCTGTTCTTTCTCAAATGAAAGAACATTTAGAGAAACATGTGGAGAAGGTGCGGGAGGAGGTGCGGGCTGAGGTTGAGGAGAAGGTACAGCCGAGATTGAGGAGAAGATCGCGCCGAGTTTGAGGCAATGCAGAGGACACAGAAGGGTTTATAGAGCAGATGATGAGTCGATTCGGTAGCGACATTGTTCACCTTTCCAAATTCACCGTCGGGACTCACCACGACGACGGCAGCGGCGCCGGGCAAGGGATGCAGCTGTAGATAGATATCTTGTTCCATATAACATACCTTAGCTCCATTATTATCATTGTTAAACTTAAAACTATGAAACTATTTAAAAGCCGGAAATACTTTGTAGGCATATGTTACATTTGAAATATATAATTATCGGAAAATATAAATTGTCCTTATTTGATTAGAATACATAACGCGTCAGATCGTACAGGTTCACAGGCACAAATACAAATAAGCAATCAAAACATTAAAAATCTGTCAGCTTTTTTACGACGGAATATGCCGACGGAAAATTCCGTCGCAAATGAAGCATGACTCCGTCGCAAAAAATTTGCGACGGAAATTCCGTCGCAATGATGGAAGTTTGCGACAAAAAAAATAGCGACNTGCTAAGCTTTGTAAATTAATTATCTTTTGGACTTCCAATTCACATTGTTTAGTGCGAGGATCAAGGTGGTTTAATGATGATTCATTCCAACTAATTTCACTTTCCAGCTGCTTGTTCTCTCCCCCTAATGCTGGGAAAACTAACTCGTTAAAGTGACAATTTGCAAAACGAGCAGTAAATAGATCACCTGTTAATGGCTCTAGGTATCTAATTATTGATGGGGATTCAAACCCGACATATATGCCCAGCCTCCTTTGAGGACCCATCTTAGAGCGTTGTGGTGGAGCAATTGGAACATACACAGCACATCCGAAAATTCTTAGATGGGAAATATCTGGTTCCTGACCACAAACCAATTGTGATGGGGAGAATTTATGTTTACTGGTTGGCCTGATGCGAATTAGTGCTGCAGCATGTAAAATAGCATGTCCCCAAGTAGAAATCGGTAGATCCGACTTCATAAGTAATGGTCTAGCAATCAACTGAAGACGTTTAATTAGTGATTCTGCAAGACCATTTTGTGTATGAACATGTGCTACAGGATGTTCAACATTTATTCCAATAGCCATACAATAATCATTAAAAGCCTTTGAAGTAAATTCACCAGCATTATCCAGACGTATATTCTTAATAGGAAAATCTGGAAATTGTGCTCGTAATCTTATCAATTGAGCAAGTAACCTCGCAAACGCCAGGTTGCGGGTTGATAGTAAGGACACATGTGACCATCTAGTCGATGCATCGATTAAAACCATAAAATATCTAAATGGTCCACATGGTGGATGTATTGGTCCACATATGTCTCCTTGTATACGTTCAAGGAAAGAAATAGATTCATAATTTATTTTCGCTGGTGATGGCCGAATGATCAACTTACCTTGGGAGCAAGCAGCACAAGAATAATCATTTTGAAGAATCTGCTGGCTCTTCAAAGAATGTCCATGTGAATTTTCAATTATTTTTCGCATCATTGATGAACCGGGATGGCCTAACCGGTCATGCCAAACTATAAAGCTATCTGTAAACTTCTGGTTTACAATAGCATATGTCTCAATAACATTAATCTTTGTGTAGTACAAGCCAGTGGAGAGTGCAGATAATCTCTCCAAAACCTGCTTAGTGCCTTGGGTTATACTCGTAATTTGAAGGAATTCATTATTTCCTTCACTTATTGTCTCAATATGGTATCCGTTTTGACGGATATCTTTAAAACTCAATAAATTTCTTTGAGACTTAGGGGAGTACAAAGCATCAACAATTTCGAATTTTGTTCCCATAGGCATCAATATAGTTGCTCTTCCGGAGCCTTCAATAATGTTTGCACTACCGGATATAGTATTCACACTTATATTATTCATCATCAATTGAGAAAAATATCTCTTATTTTTAAGTATTGTATGAGTAGTTGCACTATCAGCTAGACATATTTCTTCACCATTTATTGTTAATTGAGCTTGGAGAGCATTCATGTTCTTCAAATAAAATAATAGAAAGTAAATAACATATCCTAAAATATCCAAATATTCAAAGTAACTAAAATAAGATTAAAGTAACAAAGTCTTAAAGCACAAAACAAACTATTAAACTATCAAGTTCATGCATAAAATAACAAAGCCAAAGTAAATAACATAAATTATTCTACCTAAATTATGAATGTAAACTACTAAATCTTTATTTGTTAATAGACATAATTATTATTGACTTAATTATTCCCTTCAGGGGTGGTGAAGAAATCTGCAACCTCCAGGTGTGTTGTATCACCATTATCAAAATCACCTTCGCCATCTTCGTATACCAAGTTAGTCTCCACTTTCTTTCCTTTCTTTTTCAGAGACTGCTGATAAAGGTCAACAAGATGCTTTGGTGTACGACATATACGAGACCAGTGGCCCTTTCCTCCACAACGGTAGCACATAGTCTCACTTTTAGCCTTCTCATGCTTTTTACTACCATCCTCATTATCCCACTTCCGGTGAGAATATGAGTTTTTGAAATGACCACCTCTACCTCTATAATATCCACGACCTCTTCTGCGGCCATGACTTCCACCACGACCTCGACCACTGCTGCTGGCAGGGCCTCTATTGTTAATTCGTATCCCATTATGGGATGCAGCATTCACTTCAGGGAATGCAGTAGAGCCAGTTGGCCGTGATTCATGAATTTTCAATAAAAGCTCATCATTTTGTTCAGCCACTAGAAGACAAGATATCAATTCAGAATATTTTTTAAAGCCCTTTTCACGATATTGTTTACTCAATAAGAGATTATCCTTGTGAAAAGTGGTATATGTCTTTTCCAACATATCCTCATCAGTTATTTTTTCTCCACATAATTTCAGTTTAGAAGTGATTCTAAACATGGCTGAGTTATACTCACTTACTGATTTAAAATCTTGTAATCTTAAATTAAGCCATTCATAACGAGCTTGAGGGAGGATAACATTTTTCTGGTGGTCGTACCTTTCCTTTAAATTATTCCAAAGCACCATTGGGTCTTTCACAGTTAAATATTCAGTCTTAAGGGCCTCATGAAGGTGATGGCGAAGGAATATCATAGCTTTAGCTTTGTCTTGACTGTTTTCTTGATTTCCTGCTTTGATAGTTTTTCCAAGACCTTTTGCATCTAGATGAATTTCAGCATCCAATACCAAGACAAATAATTCTTTCCAGTAATATCAAGTGCCGCAAATTCAAGTTTCGCTAAGTTTGACATGATACACTATATAAAATTATATTAGATATTAGGGCCTAACATGTACAATATATAATTGAGACTCAATCACTGTTATTGATGGAGCATGTTACAAATAGATAAATAGATAAATTAATTAATTAACTAACTAATAAATTCAGCTAACGGAACTTGCAGGGTGTAGTAAACCAGCACATGTATTCACACAAAGTGTATAAGCAGCAACAAGTTTCTAGTTTTGTTTGTAGTTAAATGATTACATTAATTACCAAGAATAACATTATTGCTTACAGACCATAAGTACAATTAAACCAAAGACTAAAAGGGTTATGATCACGAAGAATAAAACTCTTCTGCTTTTCATTATATCTGATAGCAATATGGAAAAGAATATCTCTAAAACTTCTATAAGGGATGACAGTTGCTGCCGAAAATTTCAGACTATTACTAGTACACTAAAGATGATATAAAGATTCAGCTAAAACATTAGATAAAGTTTGACATACGCATTTTAAAAACATGTAAAACCTCAATATTAAAAGCTTGAGTAATGCTAGACAGGCACAACAATGCCAAACTGAATTCCAAATACCAGCAGAAATTAGATAAGCGAAGAAAATGGTGCACATAATCAAGCATGGAGCCCTTTAATGTTGACACCCAATTAAAAGTGAAAAGGTGTGATACAAAAATATAAAAGTTTTAGATTGCGTGAGTGAATGTGACACCCAATTAAAAGTAAAGCTTCATTCAACAAAATAATCTCAGCAATATGAAGAAGCAAACCCAGAAACGGCATGAATAATTTCTCAGAAACAGGGAATTTTTTTTTATTTTTTTTATTTTTTTTTCGAGAGTAAAAACATGAAATTTCTCATATTTACATTAAAAAAAAAAACTCGAATTTCTCAAATCATGCTATTATAATCCAGATTTTGAGTTTGTTATTCATACCAACTGCAAAACTATACATGCGCGCAATTATGTTGTTATCACTTTTAAGAAAATCGAATTTCTGAATTTATGCTATTAAAATCCATGGAAATTGCATCAAAAAAACAAACCTTTCACAATTTCTGATTCAATTGGCGTCGTAATTGAGATGAAAGTGTCGAACTTTCCACCGGCCATACCCAAATAAGTGAATGGAGGTAGTTTTGGCTGCTGAATAACACTTTGGCCGTGGGTTTGATTTTTTTTTTTTTTTTTTTGGGCAAAGAATCAGTCGGTTTAAATAATTCGAAATTTGATTACTAATTTAGATTGCAATCAATTTAAGGAAACTAGAGAGATTACCTCCTGCAATTGAATGAATTTTGCTGCGATGAATGATTCTGCTATGTTGATTGAAGTGAATGGTGAAGCTTTGGGGCCACAAGGGACAAAAATGGCGAAGGATGAAGAAAGAAAGAAAAAATTGTGTTGCTCTTAATAGCGGTGTTTCTCTCGCTCAGTTGCTAGAGACTCGTGCTGATAACGTGTTATAAACTAGGGTTTGGTAGAGAGTATTTTTGTGGGGAGAAGAATAGATCTGTTTTCTTATTCAGTACCAAATATATATATACAAGCATTAAGGGTTTCCTGTAGAATAAACCCTAGTATCCAAAACATTCTATATCATACCTAAGGGGTATAATGGACATCCATAAAATAATAATATTTTATAACATGATTGTGTTTTTACTGATTTTTTGTGTTTACTTTTTGTTTTTTGTTGTTGTTATTAGTTGGGGTTTGTTCATTCACTCTCTTAAATCATTATTTCCTAATAATAAGTTCAATCTCAATTGTAAATCATTTGTTTCTTATAATTAATTATGAGCTTAAGGTAATCTCATTTTTTAATTACATTATGTTATATTTGATCAACTGAGTTTCAATAATCTCACTTTTAAATCACTGGATTTTGATGATTATGTGTTCTTTTATGAAATTGGGACTCCATGGTCGCTTTGTATTGGGATTTAAATTTACCTTGTGACTGCATGATGCCATAGTAGCAATCACATAGTTTAGGACTTCCAAGTGTCAACTCACTAATTCAATCACTATTTTATACTAGGATATCTAAAAGGCAAGTTATTTTTCGGTTTAGGCAGTACGTATTTCCCAATGAAATCGAATCAAATTGGTATGCTCATATATGTTTTTGGCTTAACATTTGCTTAGTTGAGGTTTTGGATGGTTTTGCCGTAGAAATTAATTGAGTAGCATGAGTGTGTAAGAAAGCTGAAAACAATTGAAAAGCAAGAAGGTTTCTTCCTTCATGCTCACTCTTTCAAATTAGGATTCAAAAGTCGATGAAAATACAATTAAGATTTTATTGTTTTTCTCAGTAGAATATTCGAGAGAGAAGTACGAAATTGAGTGAACGAATTAGAAGTGTAAATGTATGTTATATATATTTATACATATAATTACTAGCTGAAATTTGATCGGTTGAGATGAGTTACAATTGCTCTCCGATTTAGGATTCAGAAGTGTAATACCCTGTATTATTTTCACGTATTTTAAGGAATTATTTTCGTATTTTATACGTATGTTTCAATATTTTTGTTGAGAAATTATATTCAATAAGAATATTAAACAAAGGGGATTTAAATATATTCTAATTAAAATAATTATTTTGTGTTCATAAATAACATTTATGTTCACTACAAGAAAATCCATTTATTGCAATGATCAAAGTTGTTGCAAAAGATCAAAAGTCGTTGCTGTAAAAAGCTTTAGCAACGACTTTTGTCGTTGCAAGGTCGTTGCGGGTATAGCTGTAGCGAAAGCATTAGCAACGACTTTTTTCGTTGCCAAAAAACGTTGTTTTTGCAACGACTTTTGTCGTTGCTATTAAAATGTCGTTGCCAAAAACACCTGTATCCAAATTTAATGTACTACTTATTGCAACGACATATATACGGTCTTACGCAACAACAATAGTTGTTGCAATACATCTTGATTAGCAACGGCAGTTTACGTTGCAAAAGTTATCCTTTTCTTGCTAGTTTTCTTTTTGCAACGACTTTTGGTGTTGCAAAATGTTCTCATTTCTAATGGTACTTGTCTTTCGCAACAACTTTTGTCGTTACTAAACGTATTAAATATCATACCATACAGTTTTTGCAACAACAATATTTTTGTTGCAAAAACTTATCTAAAGTCACAACATTCTTTGCAACGAATCATCGATCTTTTAACCAAATATACTGCGGAAATATACATTTTAGTTGCACATAATCCAATCACTTCCAAAAGTAGAATTTCAAATAAAACATATATATATATATATTTAGAATATGTATATTACAAACCAAAAATATGTGATCATTACATAAAGAGTCCAAAACATACATTATGTCAATTGATGTTAGAATGTTCTCATTTTCCTATCAATAGCAAAAGTTATAGCAATGTTACTACCCAAAAGCGCTACGCATACAATTAGCAACCTTCAACGTCTTCATAACAAAATGCGATCACTAGTGTGGTACCCTGAGCACAAACCTGCTTTCACGTCTTTGGTAAAATTTGGACTCCTTTTTCAATAAA
Organism: Suaeda aralocaspica; assembly: GCA_016808085.1. Classification (NCBI taxonomy): domain Eukaryota; kingdom Viridiplantae; phylum Streptophyta; class Magnoliopsida; order Caryophyllales; family Amaranthaceae; genus Suaeda; species Suaeda aralocaspica. The sequence continues at coordinate 130,334 of PYUH01001178.1, read as the reverse complement.
ACTGCAAGAGGAAACAGTAAAAGTCAAATAATAACATTCAAGATTCAATGCGAGCAAGCACATAAGCAGCATTGATACCTATATACATCACTAAATATTTGAAAATATGAAGTTAGGATATTCCTCCATAACAGCTGTAGCACAAAATTTCATCAATTTCAAGCCCCTTTTATTAATAGGCTTCCCAAACTGATGAGCTTCAGAGAACCTGTCAGGTCAAATTCATCAGGGTTTGAGATATAAGCATGCGCAAATATAAAGTATAAACTACAAAGAACAACCAAACAGTAAAAATGAACAATTACTATTTATCATGGGTAATTGGAAGAGACAAGTCCTCCAGTCCCTAATATACATTGCACACCAAAATAATCTCATACTCTAGCATTAGCAGCCAATATAGACTACTTACGAAGATGATGAACTCAGTTCTTACTTTTTAAACACAAGGAGCAGCTGAAAGAATAAGGGTTGTGCATGGAAAAGCTAGTCTCTGGCAGATAAACTTCAAGCTACTCGGCTATTCCATGGTTCTGTGGTGAATCAAAGTAGTTCCACCATATGGTGATGAACAATATTGCGCTCCCTTAGTCTCTTCATTTCATGAAATCAGACAATGAAGATTGTAAAGTTTAGACTAAGAAGCCCAAATCTATCAATATAAAATGTCACTAAACCACCAAAGGTCCAAACAAACTCCAACGACACCTCTCAACACTCACCAGCTGATTATAATTGACAACTAACACCATATTGCTGAAGTGCCAGTAATCAATTATAGTGTGGTGTCATATATTAAAAAACAGAAACAACAGAATCAAAGAAGAAATATCAATCATAGAAATCTCAAAGCAGCAAGATTGATGACGGGGTCGATTATTATGGCACCAAACACTGATGCCATCACCACACTCATTTAAAACATCTACAAATGTGGATTGGGGTAAATAAACGGCAGATGAGAACAAATAATGAATAGAAATCAATATAGATGATAGCAAAAGCTCAAAGACAATCGATAGCTAAAAATAGTTACTTCAAGGCAGAAGGAAAATAAGACTAGTTGCATTAGCAGCTATCATAATAAGCTCATGCCCAAAATCAGTCAAACATGCTTCGCTATGCCAATATATTTTCACACAAAACTAAACATCTTAATAATAGGAAATTGAAGGAGAATTCTGAATACAATAATACGTACCTAGCAACCTCCCATAGGCTCGCTTACCTGACTCTAATATCACACACCCTTGAATAAAGCTTTTATAATAAATCCCTCACCCCATAACTGCATATCACCTCTATATAGACCGTTCAGGCAGTCATTATGCACTTGCAACGATGACAAGGACACAAATAAGCAAAGAATATAAATCAATTATTAACAATTCATTTCAAAATAAATAATGACACGTAATTAGCAGCTTATCTAAAATCCTAAAACATCTCCAACAAGGACCATTGAGGATTTGAGAGCATGTCAGCTTATTAATCAAACAAGATAGCAAATGGTTCAAGACAATACAAAGTGATGGATTAACTACTTCAGTTTCGATGAACTCATATATTTTGTGCTTTTTAGCAACGCAAATGTAGTTAACCAGTGACAAGTTACTTGTGGGGCCAGAATACAATTCAAAAATCAATTCAGAAATCAGTTCATAACATACAAAAACAACAACTTGAAACATAAACCACAGAATCAAGAAGTTTAATACATCAACTGCAGGTAGCTCATACTTTACTCATTCAGCTTTGACTTTAACAATTCTTAAGATAAGTGGTGGAGGATTGAGCAATTAAATAATTAAATTCATTTCTTTCAAATATATGAATATGGCCTACTACATTATTAAGGATAGTGTAATTACACTAATGGAGGATATCTAGCAATCTAATTAATGACATTTTTTGTTCATATTTCAAACTAATTCACAATAGAACACAATATTCAAACACATCATACACAACATGACGCTAAAAACCGAAAGAAAAAAAAAGGAAATAGGAAATAGGCAGAATCATATGTAAGTGCAAAATCCCAAAAAATTTGGTCCAAAATTAAGCAAAAACCAAGTTAAGGGTAAAATCCTAAGATTGAATTGCACAAACATGCCAAAAATTTATGTTTATACATGTATATAACTCATGAGAAAACCAGAATTTCACCAAAATAACAATCCAAAATAGCCCAACTTGAGTATAAACTCAAAATTCGAAGCAAATATAACTATATAAATTGAAACACTTACCTTGAACTAAATAAATAGCCCAATTCAGGCCTATGAGCCGAGTTCTAGCAAGCAGTAAGGGCCGAATAGAGCGTCTTCTTCCCGCGGGCAGCTCAGACGGGTGCAGTGGAGCAGCCTATTTACCGTCCTCACCTCGAGGATATTCCCGAGTCTGATGAGATCGCTTGCACTTCTCAATCTGCTTGAGATTGCCCTTTCTTTTACTCACCTTCAACACTTCAAAGTCGATACCTTTATCGTCTTCATAACAAATCCCATTTGTACAATATCCAACTTTGCTTTCTTTTACTCACCTTCAACATAATAAACTTTTACAGGCATAGTGTCCTTTGTCAACCATTTTCTTGATGCCGGAAGTCAAGATTTATACAGGAAATGAAGCATATCAGATATAGGATATGAATTTGGATACAAAACTAAAATTAGCAATCATATATACACACCAGCTTCATTCTATCAAGTCCTATCTTTGAGGTTATTCCTAATTAAACTTCCATTTTTTCCCTTCCAAAATACGTTTCTTAACCTTTCTCTAATTTCTTTTTTTTTTATTTCAACAATCAATAAAATTTTTCTCTAATTAAGCACGAATTTCCAAATTAAGTTATAAACCAAAAAAATGAAAATTTCAATTTCGTTTCACCAACAACAAATTATAAACCAAAAAATTGAAAATTAAACGAATTAAATAACTTAATTACCCTTAATTTTGTGAGATGAACTAGGGCGAGGCTGCTATAGGTGGTCTTCGGTGTAGAGTCGTGCTGTTGGGCGAATTGAATGAGTTGAGGGCGACAGTGCTGCTGCAGGTGGTTGTTGTCATGCTGTTGGGCGAGGTTGGGTGAAGAGTCGTGCGCTGCTGCTGTGCGAATTGAGTGAGGTGAGGGTGATGGTGGTCTTCAGTGCTGCTGGGCGAAGGTGGCTGAAGGTGGGGTGAAGGTGGGCCGGCGGGTGAAGCCGTGAAGAGGCTGTTGTGCGAATTGAATGAGGTGAAAGTGAATTGAAGTTGGTCTTCGGTGCTGCTGGGCGAATGGGGCTGAAGGTGGGGTGATGGACGGCCGGTGGGCGAAGGTGGCCTTGCGTGTAGTGGCTAGATGGTGAAAATATTGGAGGAAAGGGGATAAATTTGGCCGGTGGCTTTTGATTGTTGGAGGAGATAAGTTGATAAATTTGAGGTATTACTTTTAGGGATACGTATAAGAAACTTGGAGGGTTTACATTAGTGCCATATACGTTTTGCAACGACAAGTCGTTGCTATACTATACACATATTTTTTGCAACGACATTCATTGTTGCTAAAAGTACTGCTCATCTTTAGTAACAATATTTAGTGTTGCTGTACACTGGTGAAATGTTTTAGCAACGACTTCTTTTGTTGCCATTAGCTGACCAAAATATTTTCAACCCCCGCGTAATTTTTGTTGGAGGGAAATGAAATTTTCGATTTTTTGCAACAACATTTGCAACGACTTTAGCTTATGGTTGCTAAAACTGATGTATTGCAACGACCATTTTTTGTCGTTGCAAAAAGTCGTTGCAATAAATGGATTTTCTTGTAGTGGTTTTATCAAATATTTTGAAGAGTTTCTAAAAATAGAATTTTTAGAGTTTCCTAAACTATTTGGAAAATAAGGGCATAAGAGTAATTTCAAATATTAAGGATATTTGTGGGATTTCACCAAATCCTACTTTGGGGCCTATAAATACCCTTTAAAACCCAATTTTCAGATTTTATTTTGCAACTTAGTGATTTAGGATTCCAAAAATCTAGAGAAAGAAAGAGAGAAAAAAAGGGGGAAGGAAGTTCGAACAAAAGAAAAATTTTTGTTTTTGGGTGTTCGGTTTTCCGAAGGAAAAATAAAACTTTCTTTTGAGCCTCTCCAGACACGCCGGAGCCACCCGCCTGCTCGCCGTCACCGGCCACCTGCCACCACCGGCCACCCCTCTTTCCTCCCCATCGTTTGGTATTTTCGAAACCCTATATAAAAAAATTTCTTCTTCTTTTCTTTTCGATTCAATCTTGCAAATTCATGTTTATATTTATGATTAATCATGTTTATATAAGTTAATCATGTTTTATGAAGTTATAATTTATTTTAAAGCATGAATATATTTGTTGTTCATGAAAATTTAGATTAGGGTTTATAATATTATGAAATTCTTGATTTTTATGGGTTTTCATGATTTAAACTTCAATATTATGATCATGAATTGTTGTTGGGTGTGTTTATGATGATTTTATGGAGTTTAGATTATTTTTAAAGGCTTTAAACATAAATTAAATTGTTGTCCAAATTTTGCAATCATAAAAATCAATAGAATAAATATTATGAATATGTTTTGGTTTATGAAAAATTATTGTAAAGCATAGATTTGTTTCATAATGATGTTAGTAGATTGTAAAAGAGTTTTGTGATGAATTTATGATATTTTATGAGTTTTTAATGAGTTTTAGATGAATAAACAAATCTTTAAATTTTTATTAACACTTGTTTATGCCCAATAAAAATAGTAACATGTAATATAGTGAGATATAATTATTATTAATGCATCTAAGTATTGTATATTGATCTTAGGACATGATTATAGTGTTTTATGATCAAATTATGATATTTAGAAAGGTTTTAGAGTGATTTTAAGAAGGTTTACAAAGCTTCCATTTTGGAAAACTACCAAAAATCAAGTATTTCAATTCGCAATAGAAAAATTAAAGTAAAGTATGGAATTGAATAGAGACCCTATAGGGAGTGTTTTGGATAAGTTTCCAATATATAAAGTTAGTTTACAGTTGTTGTAGAACTTAATCAACAATCTTTTTATTTAGTTTCAGTTTTCTCTATGTAGGGAACATCAAAATAGTCGACTTTTAGGAGTTGTGGCGGATCACCACTACTTAACAAGGTACGTAACTACTAAAGGCAAACATGAAAATTAGAATAGATGCTTGGTTGATATGGATGATATGTTGTTGTGCTTGTTTGGATTGTGAATTGACATGCATGACAAGTTTTATTAGAAGCATGATTTTATATTATTTTGACATTCCATGTTTTTAGCAATATAAATTCTACAAGATTTATTTGGAATGTTATGATCAATTTTAATTGGCCAATAGCTTATTAATAAAGAAAGAAAGTTATTTAAGTTGGTTACTTACTCAATAAACAACAAAAGTAGTTTGTGGATTTTTATTCACATGATTGATAGAAGTTAATGAGCAATGATTTTACACATGTTGCCACTCACAATTTAACGTGTGGTTAAGGAGAAAGTAAATAATTAGCCACTCACAATTAATATGTGGTAAAGGAAGTTCAGTTTAATTAAAGGACACTCATAAGATTATTTTTAGAGTCACTTTAAATCAAAGATAATTAATATGGCTTGCATGTCTTGATGCATGCTTTTATGTGATGTTGTATGTGAGTCATGACATTTTAAAATCGGTTAATAACGTAAAGTGAAAGAGGCTTCGCACCAAAACTCTTAGAACGTATATACCTTTAGTATGAACAAAGGGGGGAGTCGTATGGAACAGTGATTTATGACTTCTAATTGGAGTACAAGACATTGTACTCCTTTATATTTTTAATGCGCTGGAATTCCGTCACTTTATGTGACATATGTAATACCTTCTTGGAATTGCTCCCAAGTTGGTGTCCAATAGGGCGATTTTAAAGGAAAGGAAACCCGTTCGATGCAAAATCCAAAGTTTAAATATAATAATAAATTTTTTCATGTTGAGTCTATGCACAGGTGAAGAGTTGTCCACGGTAAGATATATGTATGTCTTATTCTAAGTTATGTTGCTCTTATTGCATAGTCTTTAGTAGTTATGTACTCAGCTTTGCTGACTGTTTGTTTTGTGTGCCAAGCTTTGTCTTGTACTTGGCCCTATAATGACCCACTTGTTGGCGAGTTGTTGTCTAAAATAAGAAAAGCTACAGGTACAAGTGGGCATAAGTCATTTCATGCTGGGCTGGAGTGAGAGTGCTTGCTGTGTAATCTTCGTAGTTCTTGATTTTAATCGCTTATGGTGTTATCTAAGTATTATTTAGATGTTTTATTTTCAAAGTTTTAGTTTTGTTTTTAAGGGCCATTAGGATGGTTCCGAAGTGTAATAAAGTTTTAAGTTGATTTTTATTTTGGATGTTAGTTTGAATTTAGTTTTGAGATTATTTTGAAGTTTAAGTTTTAAATTAATTTTGGTTTTAAGACTTCTGCTGTAGTACTTTGATAAATGCCTTAGCCATTATCATGGTGGCGGTAATACTTTGGTTTTTCCTCGATATTTAGTGGTTTTAATAATTATAGCTCTTTAATATTTATAATATGTTTTCCGGAAAATCTAGAGTAGAAAGTAAGGAAATTCCAGGGTGTTACAAAATGGTTACCAGAGCTTAGTTTTCGAAATAATATAAAATTTTATTTTTGGGGGTACCCTAAGAAAGAGGAATTTCTTATGTTGGAAAGTTGATGGAAATGGAATTTTTCTAAAAATAGTAATTTCTGAAAATAGAAAGTTGGAAAATAAATGTTTTTAAAATTAATTACTTGTGCAGGTATGCAAGGAACTCATGTATGTATTATGTGTTATTGCTTTAATATCATGTGGTGAGATTGGGTAGGAAGTTTGGGCATGTAGGATAGACTTTATTTCTGTTCTTCCATGCACTTAAGCTAATGTTTTTGAGATGTTGCTTATGTGAGTAGTTATGTTTAAAAGAAATTGTATGTTAGCCACCAGAGCTTTTGTTGTAGAATTGTTAGTTTTTGTTGTGGGAAGGATATTCCATTAGTCTTAAGTGTTGTGCAGGATGTTGGATACCATGCCTAGTAAGGACACACAGATGGGGACATTGGAAAAGAAGGACTATGAAACTCCACCTCTGTATGTCTGGAAAATACGGTTTTATTGTTGGTATATGAGTATGGTGTTGAAGCTACTGTAATGGGATCAACCTGACCATGTGTCGGCCTTAATTGTTGATTGTTTACCTAATCGTCCACCCTACCTGGATATCAAGGCAAAGTTTAGTGATTTTCACTTTGCTGGAGGACTTCCAAATTACACTAAACTTAAAGATGTAGTTGGTCAGTGGGATGTGATTGGAGGTATATGGAGGGTTACATGGCCAAAAAGGAGAAGGATGATGTGAATATTGATAAAAATCGCCACTCACAAGGATAGTAACTAGTTCGGTTTTCTCTAAATCTAAGCACCAAGAAAAACGATCTAGGTCGAATAATTTTATGAATTGATTAAAGCAATGCACCCTCAATTCCTAAAACTATCCTCACAAGAGTATGAAGCCTAAGCACCAACTCTCACAAAGTGTTCGAAAATTTCACACACTCGAAAATTTTCTTCCCACCTCCGGTTTTTTCTATTATTTTGTAGAAAACAAGCAAACTTAAATAATCAATGTTTATTGAACTCTAATCTATATACTTTTACAAGCTATTGTTGAGATTATTTATAGTCATAATCATCAACAAAATCCTAACTAATCTAGGCTAAAATGCACGCATAAACATAGGATAATTAGGACTAATCTAGTGACTCATCAATGACTCATAAGATAAGAATGCCACATCATCACTGCATGGCAATGCAACTTGCTAAAATATCCTAACAAACTCTATCTAATCTGAAAAATATCCTAACAAACTTATTCTTACCTTGCTAATCAAGATAATCAACAAATTACAACCAGAATTACACAAAAATTAGATTCACCCAAATCCCCTAAAAATCGTCCAAATAGCAACTTCATGTTCGTCCAAGTTTGCGCATTTTTGTGTTTTTTCTTCAAATCTTCAAGAAACCTTTCAAGATTCAATCTTTTAATCAAGAAACTTTCAAGAAGTCATTCTTCATATGTATAAGGCTATAAATGATGATTAAGACACTTCAAAAATAAAAGACTCAATGCCAAAAATGAGCAAACCCTATCAAGTGAAGTGGGAAAAACTCATAGGCAAAACCATCTTATTCCCCTAATTCCACCATTCTTTCCTTTGCTTCAATGATCAAGTATTTTCGTGTGTCACCATACACACCCATGATGATGTCTTTGAAGATCCCAAAAGCCTTGAATCTCCATAAGCCATAATTTCTCCCATACTTGCATCATTCTTATAAGCTATCAACAAACCTTCGAAGTTATCATCTTGTTTTGTATCAAAGGAGTACCAAGAATTGAGTGCAAGTGAGGAGACCCCACCCACACCAAGCCCAGGTAATCAGGATGATGATGACATGGTGGTGAAAGAAACTACTTCTAGTTTAAGGAGGTATGAATCAAAGGATAGCTTGTGTTATGAGATCGAGAATCCAAATTTAGTGATTCCTGTGTATGTAGATTTGGTATCAGATTCTAAGGATGAAGAAGAGCTTGATCCTGAGGAAGATATGGATGACGACATGGAAGAGGGTATGGAAGATGATATGAAGGATGATACTGAGTTTATACCTAGGAAATATGTTATGTCGAAGGACATAAAGGGAATTGTTAATGTCTAGGAGTTTTGTATAGACATAAGTTAGTTAATACTGTCTGATGTTGTTAATGTTTAGAATGTTGAACAATTTAGATTGTTGTTTATTTTTATGAATAAGTGGCAGTGAGCCATAAGGAAATATAGGAGGAATTAAGCAATAATTTTTTTATGGGAATGAATTAATAAATGAGTCAATTCCTTTAGGAAATGAAGCCTCAATTAGAGTCGAACCAAGGGAATTATTTATAATTCTTATGTGCTTTATTCTTATTTTAATGGTTGTGTAAACAATCAAAACTAAGTGAATCATTCGCTCTAAAAGAATCAAAACTTCTTTTGTGACACGAAATGAGAAAATGTTTTATGTTATGAGTTTATGTTGTTCTAACTTAGAGTTAGACATAATTTAAAAGGTGGTTTTTCCTCTACAGGAAAAATAGAATGGTTGAACGTAACAACAATCAGATAGAGGTAGTAAGGCAATTAGCTACTGTAGCTGAACAGTTAGCTGCTAGAAAAATGGAAATGGTAGTGACCCTGCTAGGGAAGTTTTCAAGAAGATTTCTCAAAGTAAGCCACTCACTTACCAAGGAGAGCACAATCCAACTATTCTAGAGGGATGGTTGAGAGAGTTTAACAAGCTGTTTGGGGCAGTTGAGTGTCCAGAAGAGCTTAAGGTAAACCATGTTGTTTACTATTTGAGAGGAGAAGTTTATTTTTGGTGGTCACAAAATGAGGCTGTGATTAGAGCTTTACGGGGTTCAGTTGGGATATGTTTCAGGAACAGATCCGTAATACGTTCTATCCTGTGTTTCTTCGGAAACAGATAGCTGATGAGCTTCTGGAGCTTAAGATGGGAAGTATATCTATCACTAAGTATTACTCTAAGTTCATAGGATTGTCTAGGTTTGCTAAGGAGGCCGTGGCAACCGAGAAGTTGAAGGCTAGTCGTTTTGAGAGAGGGTTACCCTTAGACATCAAGTTGCAGTTAGCCGGACAGGTCTTTGAGTCTTTGGATGAGTTATATGGTAGAGCTGCACACCTGTATGCCGTAGAATAGAAGAAGAAGGAGGTATTAAAGGAAGGTGAGACGAGAGAGAAAAAGAAGGATAGTGGAGGAAACTTCAACCAACAAGGGAGTCATGGAGGATTGAAGAAACCTCGTTTCAATAATAACTTCTAGGGTAACAGGGGAAACTTTAGGAAGCCCGCTAATGGAAATATGAATAGAGCTCAGATGGCTAATAAAGGAGGTCGTGTGTACAATTGTAAGAAGTGTCCTAACAATCACCCAGGAAAGGACTGTGCTGGGAACTCGGTAACTTGTCGTTTGTGTAGCAAACTTGGACACCGTGAGTATGAGTGCTTCTCCAAGAACAAGGGAAAGGAAGGGCAAGGTTCTTAATACAAAGGGAACTCAACTGGGTGTCAGCAGAAGGGTTTCCAAGGAAATATGGGGGGAAAGGCAATGCCTCAAGTCGAAAATAGAAATGGAAGTGTGAATGGAGGAGGTAATAAGACCTTAGATACTGGAAAGCTGAATGTGATGGCTCGAAGTGAAGCTGATGCTAGTAAGGATGTAATTATTGGAACTTTTTCTATTCACTCTTTTCTTGTTAAAGTTTTGTTTGATTCTGGTGCAACGTATTCTTTTGTATCCACTAAAATCTGAAAAAGTTAATGTCCGTGTTGGGAATAGTAGATACAATAGATATGTCAATAGTGTTACCATCAGGATAGGAGGTACAGTGTTCAAGGAGATTTTTGGATGTTCCTATTGAAATTAAGGGGGTGGAGTTTAAGGCGAACCTAATTGAGTTTGAATTGGGTGACTTAGAAGTGGTTTTGGGGATGATTGGCTGAGTGAGCATAAGGCTGAGATTTTATGTGAGCCACAAAAGATCTCTTTAATCAATAAGGGTAAGAATGTGAGCTATTGGAGGGGGCAGGAAGGCCAAAACACAACAAAATAGTATCAGTAATGAGGTTTGCTAGGTTTGTGAGGAGAGGTTTTCCAATTTACCTTTGTAGTAGTAAGGGACTTTCTGGACATTGAGGTAGTATCATGCTGAGATTGTTAAGCCCGAGGACATTGAGGTAGTAAGGGACTTTCTGGACGTGTTTCAAGAAGAGATTCCGGGGATGCCTCCGAAGTGAGAGATCGACTTTACCATAGACTTAGTTCTAGGAACAACACCTGTTTCCAAAGAACCCTATAGGATGGCACCTGCAGAAATGAGTGAGCTGAAAGAGTAGTTACAGGAGTTGTTGGAGAAGGGTTACATTAGGCCTAGTGCCTCACCTTGGGGAGCACTAGTGCTGTTTGTAAAGAAGAAAGACTGGAGTTTGAGGTTGTGTACTGACTATAGGGAGTTGAATAAGGTGACAATCAAGAACAAGTATCCTTTACTGAGGATTGATGACTTGTTTGATCAGTTAAAAGGAGCTACTGTGTTCTCAAAGATTGATTTGAGGTCAGGATACCATCACTTGAAAATTGCTAATGAGCACATACCAAAAATGACTTTTCGTACGAGGTATGGGCATTATGAGTTCACTGTTATGCCTTTTGGGTTAACTAATGCGCCAACAATTTTCATGGACTTAATGAATAGGAATTTCAAAGGTTCTTGGATAAGTTTGTGGTTGTTTTCATTGATGATATTTTGGTGTACTCCAAGAGTAAAGAGGAACATGTGGAACATTTGAGGACAATTTTGATGACACTAAGGGAGAATAAGTTGTATGCTGAGTTCTTGAAATGTGAGTTATGGTTGGAGAAAGTATAGCATTCTTGGGACATTACGTGTCAAAAGAGGCAGTTGAAGTAGATCCAGACAAGATAGAAGCAGTAAAAGAGTGGCCTACGCCTAAGAATGTGATGGATTTATAGAGTTTCTTAAGGTTAGCAGGTTATTATAGGAGATTTGTGAAGGACTTTTTGAGAATTGCTAAACCAATGACGTCGTTAATGAAGAAGGACTGTAAGTTTGTATGGAGTGATAAGTGTGAAGAGGCATTTCAGACTTTAAAGGAGCGTTTGACTACAGCTCCGATGCTGACTTTGCCAGATGGAAGTGATTCCTATGATGTGCATAGTGATGCTTCTAAAAATGGTTTGGGATGTGTTTTAATGCAAAATAGAAAGGTGATTGCGTATGCTTCAAGACAATTGAAGCCATACGAGGCAAAGTATCCTACTCACAATCTTGAGCTAGCAGCGATCGTATTTACCTTAAAGTTATGGAGGCATTACTTGTATGGAGCGAAGTGTCGGATCTACATGGACCACAAGAGCTTAAAGTACTTTTTTCACTCAAAAATATTTAAACATGAGACAAAGGATATGGCTTGAGTTTATCAAGGATTACGATTTAGATATTCAATTACCATGAATGGAAGGCCAATGTAGTAGCAGATGCTTTAAGCCATAAAACGAAGCATGGAGTGAATTCTTTAGTGGTCGCTAACAAGCTGTGTAGAGATACTGAAGGAATGAGCTTGGAGATACTGAAGGAGGGAGAGTTGGAAGGAATAATTTGTAATCTTAGTATCCAACCCACAATATTTGAAGAGATTAAGAAGAACCAGGAGGGAGATGTGAAATTGGATAGAATAAAGGAGAAATTGAAAGCAGGAAAAGCTATGGACTTCAAAATCCATGAAGATGGAAGCTTGAGGTATAAAGGAAGGTGGTGTGTACCCCATGATGAGAAGATTTGAAACAGAGAATCATGGAGGAAGGTCATAATACACCGTATCGGTGTATCCTGGAGGCGATAAACTGTATAAGGATTTGAAGAAGGTTTATTGGTGGCCTAGGATGAAAAGGGAAGTGGCTAAATTCATGAGCAAGTGTCTTACTTGTCAAAAGGTGAAATTTGAGCATAAGAGACCACAAGGAGAAGTCCAACTACTTGAAATACTAGGATGGAAGTGGGATTATTGCATATCAATAGACTTTGTAACTTGCTTGCCAAAGTCGAGGAATAAAAAATGATACAATATGGGTTGTGGTGGATACGCTTACTAAGTCAGCGGTGTTTATACCAATGAAGGAGACTTGGAGGATGGAAAAACTTGCAAAGGCTTACATAAATCACGTTGTGAGGCTACATGGAGTTTCAAAGTATATCGTGTCAGATAGGGATTCTAGGTTTCTTTCAAAATTCTGGAAAAGTGTCCAGGAGAACTTTGGTACAACATTGAAAATGAGTATTTTTACAAACTTTTGAGGATATGTTAAGAGCTTATATAATGGATTTTCAATGGAATTAGGAAGATTGCTTAGTTCTTATCGAGTTCTCATGTAAGCATTGGCATGACACCTTTTGAGGCCTTGTATGGAAGTTAGTGTAGAAGTACCTTATGTTGGAGTGACATAAGTGAGACAGTGATGCTAGGACCTCAATTGATTTAAGAAACCACTAATAAAGTAAGGGTGATCCAAGCAAAGATTCAAATGGCACAAGATAGACAAAAGTCTGATCTTATGCAAACGAAAAACGCCAGGAAGTTGTGTTTGAAGTTGGTGACAAGGTGTTACTTAAAGTATCACCTATGAAAGGTGTAATGAGGTTTGGAAAGAAGGGAAAATTAAGCCCGAAATATATAGGACCCTATGAGATATTACAAAGGGTTGGAAAAGTTGCCTATAAGCTAGCATTACCAATGGAGTTGAGCAAAGTTCACAATGTCTTTCATGTGTCTTAACTAAGAAAATATGTTCCGGATGAGTCACATGTGTTACAGCCTGAAACAATAGAGTTAGACCAGAGTTTAATCTATGAAGAGAGGCTAGTTAAGATCCTTGACAGTAAGGTCCGGGATAATCGTAGGAAAAGTGTCAAAATAGTGAAGGTATTGTGGTCTAACCAAGAAACTGAAGAAGCTACATGGAAGGCTGAAGATATGATGAAAGAAAAGTATCCACAATTATTTCTGGTTAGTAGGTAGAGTTGCAAGGACGTAACTCGATTTTTAAGGGGGGTAGAGTGCGATATAATTTCGCGCATTTTACCCTCAATTTTGCAAGTTTTACGAGATTTTATGTCTATTTAGTAAAGTCTTATGTCTGTTCACTAAAAAGTTGTCAAGCAAAGGTTGGGTTAAATGTTTATAGTCTACAACAACGTAGTGTCATAATGAAAAAGCTTGAAGTAAACGTAGTGTCTATTCAAATTGCACACAATAATTTACATAAAGTTTCGAGACGAAACTTCTTTTAAGGGGGCTGGGGTAGACCGTAAACACCACATAATTTCATGTATTTTAAGGAGTTATTTTCGTATTTTATACGTATGTTTTTAATATTTTATTGAGAAATTATATTGAATAAGAATATTAGACAAAGAAAGTTTAAATTAATTTTAATTAAAAATTATTTTATGTTTATAAATAATATTTTATGTTTTATTAAATATTTTGAAAAGTTTTTAAAAATAGAATTTTTAGAGTTTCATAAATTATTTTCAAAACAAGGGCATAAAAGTAATTTCAAGCACTAAGGGTATTTATGTAATTGTACCAAATCCTACTTTGGGGCCAATAAATACCCCTTAAAACCCCAATTTTCAGATTTAAATTGCAACTTTATGATTTAGGATTCAAAAAAATTTTGAGATAGAAAGTAAAAAAAACAGTTTTCGAAAAAAAAGGGCGGACGAATTTCCAGAAAAGAAAAAAAAAACCTTCGCCTTGGTCGCTGACCATCGTCCGCCACTGCCTTCCTCGTCGGCCACCGCCGTTGTTGCAGCCCTTACGTCGGCCACCACTATGCGCCACGACTTCTCCTCCCCTTCTGGTTTTGATTCAATCTTGCAAATTCATGTTTATATTTATGATTAATCATGTTTCTATGGTTTTAATCATATTTTATTAAAGTTATGAATTAGTTTGAAGCATGAAATTATTTGTTGATCATGAAATTTTAAATTAGGGTTGATGAAATTATGAAGTTCTTGATTTTATGGTTTTTAATGATTTAAGCTTCAATATTATGATCATGAATTGTTGTTGGGTGAATTTATGATGATTTTATGAAGTTTAGATTGATTTTTAAAGGCTTTAAACATAAATTATATTGCTGTCCAAATTTTGTAATCGTGAAAATCAATAGAAGAAATATTATGAACATGTTTTGTTTTATGAAAAATTGTTCTAAAGCATAGTTTTGATTGATGATGTTGTTGGTGGATTGTAAAAGAATTTTATAATGAATTTATGATGTTTTTATGAGTTTTTGATGAGTTTTAGATGAATAAATAAAGTTGTAAATTTTTAATAACACATATATATGTCCAATAAAAATAGTAACGTGTAATGTAGTAGGATATAAATATTTTTAATGCTTTTAAGTATTGTATATTGATCTTAAGATATGACTATAGTGTTTTATGATCAAAATACGATATTTAGAAAGGTTTAAGAGTGTTTTTAAGGAAGTTTACAAAGCTGCCATTTTTGGAAAATTACCGAAAAACAAGTATTTTGCATTAGAAAAATTAAAATAAAGCATGGAATTGAATATAAACCATCTAGGGAACGTTTTGGACAAATTTCCAATGTAGAAAGTTAGTTTAGAGTTGCTGTAGAACTTAGTCGACAAGGTTTTAATTTAGTTTCGTTTTTCTCTATGTAGGAAACTTCGATCTAGTTGACTTTTAGAAGCTGTGGCGGATCACCACTACAACACAAGGTACTTAAGTACTAAAGACAAACATAGAAATTAAATTCATGCTTGTTTAATCTGTTATGATCCGTTGGTGTTGCTTGATGTGCTTGTGAATTGACATACATGACAAGTTTTATTAGAAGCGTTATTTTATATTATTTTGACATTCCACATTTATAATGATATAAATTGTTGAAGAGTGAATTGGAATGTTATGATCAGTTTAAAATAGGCCAATAGCTTATTGTTGAAGAAAGGCAGTTATTTAAGTTCGTTAGTTATTTAATCAACAAGCAAAGTAGTTTGTGACTTTTAATTCACACAGTTAAAAGAAGTTAATGAGTAAATACTTTTATACATGTTGCCACTCACAGTTAATGTGTGGTAAAGGAAGTTTAGTTAATTAAAGGACACACATAAGTTTAATTAAATCACCTTTAATTAAAGGAAACTCACAGTTAGTTTAATTTAGTTTAATTAAAGGACACACATATAAGATTCTATGCATGTTTTATGTGTTGTTATGTGTGAGTCATCACATTGTTAAACTGGTTAATCACGTAAAGTGTAAGAGGACTCACACCAAAACTCTTGGAACGTTGATGGTGAACAATAGGGGGAGTCGTATGGAACAGAGATCTATGACTTCTAATTGGAGTACAAGACGTTGTACTCCTTTATATCTTTAATGCGCCGGAATTCCGTCACTCTATGTGACATAGGTAATACCTTCTTGTAGTTGATCTCAAGTTTGTGTCCAATCGGGCGATTTTAAAGGAAAGGAAACCCGTTCGATGCGAAATCAAAAGTTTAAATTTAATAATTAATTTATTTAAGTTGAGTCTATACACAGGTGAGGAGTTGTCAACGGTAAGGTTTGTGTATGCTTTCATTTTATTTGATGTTATTTTTGTTGCATAGTCTTTAGTAGTTATGTACTTAGCTTTACTGACTGTTTGTTTGTGTGCATGGCTTTGTCTTGGACTTGGCCCTACGATGACCCACTTGTTGGCGAGTAGTTGTCTAGAATAAGAAAAGCTACAGGTACAAGTGGGCATAAGTCATTCATGTTGGGTTGGAGTGAGAGTGGATGCATTGTACTCTTCGTAGTTTCTTAATTTAATTCCTTATGGATTTATTTAACTATTATCGAATGTTTTTTTAAATTCTGAATTTTAAGTTTTGGTTTTGAAGGGCCATTAATATGGTTCCGAAGTGTAATAAAGTTTAAGTTGATTTTTCTTTTGGTTGTTGGTTTGATTTTAGTTTGAAATTATTTTTGAGGTTTAAGCTTTTAAATGGGTTTGATTTTAAAGACTTCCGCTATGGTACTTTGATAAATGCCTTAGCCATACCACAGTGGCGGTAATGCTTTGGTTTTTTTGTTGTTTTGAGTTTTAATAACTATTATTCTTTATTATTTATAATATATTTCCGGAAAACTTAGAGCAGAAAGTTAGGAAATTCCAGGGTGTTACATGAAGCCACTCACAATTTAATGGGTGGACAAGGAAAAGATAATTAGTTAGTCACTCACAGTTAATGTGTAGTACAGGATGTTCAGTTTAATTAAAGGTCACACAAGATTATTTTTACAATCACCTTCAAAGATAATTAATATGGCTTGTTTGATTCTATGCATGCTTTTATGTGAGGCTGTATGTGAGTCATAACAATGTTAAACCGGTTAATTACGTAAAGTGAAAGAGGATTCACACCTAAACTCTTGGAACGTATGTACCTTGACTATGAACAATGGGGGGAATCGTATGAAACAGTGATCTATGACTTCTAATCGGGGTACAAGACGTTGTACTCTTTTATATTTTTAATGCGCTGGAATTATGTGACACAGGTAATACCTTCCTAGAGTTGCTCCCAAGTTGGTACCCAATAGGGCGATTTTAAAGGAAAGGAAACTTGTTCGATGCGTAATCCAAAGTTTAACTATAACAAGTAATGTTGTTTGAGTTGAGTCTTTGCACAGGTGAAGAGTTGTCAACGATAAGAAGTATGTGAGTTATGCTTTTAGTTTATTTTCATTATTAATCATGCTTTGCATAGTCTTTGGTATTTATGTACTCAGCTTTGCTGATTGTTTGTTTTGTGTACATGGCTTTGTCTTTGAGTCGGCCCTACGATGACCCACTTGATGGTAAGTAGTTGTTTAGAATAAGAGAAAGCTACAGGTACAAGTGGACATAAGTCAATCATGCTAGGTTGGAGTGTGAGCGCTTGCATTGTAGTTTTCGTAGTTATATGAACTTGATACTTCTTATTGTTTTTGTTGGATGTTGACTTTTATTTCTGAAGTTTAAAGTTTATTTGGTTTTGAAGGGCCATTAAGATGGTTTCGAAGTGTAATACAGACTGATTTGGTTTAATTTTGATTTTGACTTTGATTTGTTTTAAGTTTATTTCAAGTTTCATTTTGTGTTTTAATTTGGTTTGGTTTTTGAAGACTTCCGTTGTAGTACTTTGATAAAAGCCTTAGCCGTTATCATGGTGGCGGTAATACTTTCGTTTTTCTTAGTGAATTAAGAGTTTTGATAATTATTATTCTCTATTTATATTATAATCGAAAAATCTAGAGAAGGATGTTAGGAAATTCTAGGGTGGTACAGTGATGCTATTGGCGTGGGCATTGGAGCAGTTCTGATTCAAGAGAAGAAGCCTATTTCATATTTCAGTTAGAAATTGAGTGTTGCTAAATTGAATTATTCCAATTATGATCGAGAAGTCTATGCAATAGTCACAACATTGGATCATTGGTCACACTATCTACGCCCTAAACCTTTCAATCCACATTCAGATCACAAAGCCTTAAAGCACATTAATGGTCAATAGAAGCTCAGCTACAAACATGCTAATTGGGTGGAGTTTCTTCATTCTTTTACCTTTTCATCCAGGTACAGGGAAGGAAGGAATAATGTGGTACCCGATGCTTTATAAAGGAGATCATATTTGCTTGCAATGGTGGATACTAGAGTATTGGGATTTGAGCACCTGAAGGAGTTATATGTTAGTGATTCAGATTTTGATGCAGAATATCAACAACACACTAGGAATTTCACAAGTCAGGATGGTTTTCTATTCAGGAACAAGAAGCTGTGCATTCCTAAATATGAAGTTCGTGAATTGCTGATCAGGGGGCTCATAGTGGCGCACTGGATGGGCATTTTGGTGAGTGAATATTTCTATTGGCCTAAGATGATAGGAGGTACCCGATGCTTTATAAAGGAGATCATATTTGCTTGCAATGGTGGATACTAGAGTATTGGGATTTGAGCACCTGAAGGAGTTATATGTTAGTGATTCAGATTTTGATGCAGAATATCAACAACACACTAGGAATTTCACAAGTCAGGATGGTTTTCTATTCAGGAACAAGAAGCTGTGCATTCCTAAATATGAAGTTCGTGAATTGCTGATCAGGGGGCTCATAGTGGCGCACTGGATGGGCATTTTGGTGAGTGAATATTTCTATTGGCCTAAGATGATAGGAGGTATTCAATCAGTTGTTTCTAGATGTGCTACGTGTCAAAGAGCTAAATCAGCCTTTGTTAAGGTACTCTATACACCATTACCTGTTCTTAATACACCCTGGATAGTTTTAGCATGGATTTTATCATTGGATTCCCTAGAACACGAGAGGAGACGTGATTTAATAATGGTGGTGGTAGATAGGTTCTCGAAAATGGCTCACTTTGTAGCAATGAATAAACTAATGATGCTCAGCATGTTGATGATTTATATTTCAAGGAGATTGTGAAGCTGCATGGCATACCCAGAAGTGTGGTGAGTGATAGAGATTCAAAATTTCATAGTCACTTTTGGAAGTGTTTGTGGAAGGTGGTGGGTGCGAAGCTGCTTTTAGTACTTCTCATCATCCTCAGACAAATGGGCAGACTGAAGTTACTAACAGAACATTGGTGTAGACACCTATATTTGGTCCCACCTAAAGGCCGATGGTTAAAGTGTACCACGTCACTACAAGTCCAACGCCTAGTTTTGTGTCGAAAATCAGTCCTTCACCTATTTGGTCCCCACTCAAAAATCTATACGGGGTCCCGCTGCCCGGTCAGCGAGTCAGAGTCCAAGGGTGAAATGCCTTAGTTAGGGGGTTAGAGGGGAAATGCCCCCCCTGAACCTTTTCAAAACTAAAAAAACATTGTCAGAACAACCGATGATGAGTTATGATGGTCGAAATACGCTTAAATTAGTTTTCTTATATTTCATATTTCATTTTTATACTTATTTTTATACTTCATTTTTTCATTTATTTTTATTTTATTTTCATTTTATTTCATAATTCACCTTTCTAATTTCATTTACGTACGAAAATCAAAAAAATCATTTAGCGTATGAGTGTGACCAGATTCAACAAACCTTGTAGAAGGGTTTGTTCAGTTTATGGAAACTCAAGGTTATGGAAGTGAATAAACATGTTATTGGAAGTTAATTTAGTATTATTTCGATTTATGGAAATGAATATACGAAATAAGGAAGCTTCGGAGATTCACCAAGTGAAAATCAAGGAATTAGGAGCTTGAGCGCCACGACGCAGGGCGAGCGCCCAGGCCCCCAAGGGGGTTGATATGTGTGGTTTTTATTGTGTTTTCCCCCTTGTTTTGGGCCAATTTTATGCCTAATAGTTGTGATTCGGGCTTGATTTTAGCTCATTTGGTGTTCTTTAGCTATTTTGAAGCGTTCCACCAAGTTTGATTGATTTCCGGAAATTTTAGAGCTTTATGGTTTGATTTTATCATTTGCGGTTTTTATGCTCGGTTTTGGTATGCTTTGTAAATTCAGGAGCGAAAACCGAGTTTGGGAGGAAGCTAGGAAGCTTTGGCGGAACGAGAATGACATATGGATGGGAATGCGTGCCACAAAGTTATGGAAACAAGTCATGAAGAACTATGAAGAAATAAGAAGAAAAGAAAGAAAATAAGCAATTCTGAAGCTTCTATGCGCCCGCATTTTATTAAAAATCAGCATGAAGAGGGCTTCTGAAGGGCTGATGCGGGCGCACAAAACTCCTATGCGCCCGCATCAGCGGTTTTCCGGAAATTGTTTTTCCTTTTATTTTCTTCGTACTTTGACTTTGTAATCCCAATTTTTGGGGTATTAAGGGAATGGCTTCCTAGGCTAGACTAACTTATGCTTTTCATAACTTAGAATTACTCTCTTAGGTTTTAATTAAGCACTTTTTCTCTCTCAAAAATTAGGAATTAGGGTTTGTTCTCAACAATTAATTTCAATTCAATTCAAGTTCTTCAATTGGTAATTCTTTTTACTTTTATTCTTTTTGCTTAGTCTAATTTATGCTTTTTAGTTTCATTAGTTTAATTAATTTAGTTTAATTGTTGATGTTAATTAGTTTACTTGTTAATTATTTCATGAATTTAATTATGAATTCTATAATTATGATTGCTTTGATTTTCATGTTCATGAGTGAGTAGTCTTTTTTCTAGGGTTAGGGAAACCTTGATTAATTAATGGACTAATTAACTAAGATTGTTTCAATTCCACAATTAGTAGTCAAATTCTTATTATTGGCTTTTTCGTTTACAATTGAAATGTGCGCAGATTTAGTTGTAATTTTGGTAATTGAAGAATTTGATGCCAAGAGGTAAAAATACCACAATAAGACCACTGAATAATAGGCAGAATTAGTCTAGGCATGAGCGAGAGCCGCTAGATGAGTTTTGAGGGAGTCTAGGTTCGAGAGAATTAGTGAGCCCTAATTTGATGATATTGTGAGATTGAACGATCTTTGTTAGTGAATCCATTAGTTGTTCTTGGTCACCCGAATAACCCTAGACTTCAATTCATTGATTTCAATCTTTGTCATTTCCCGTAATCGGTTAGCAGTTAATTAGTAGTCAATTAGTTAATCAACGTTTCTCAACCAAGGCCCTTTACACAGTTTAAGCTTTTTAGAACCAATAGAGTTCAATTGCTTCCCTGAGGATTCGATCCTTACTTCCCTAGCTACATTAGTTAGAGTTGTTTGGTTTATTTTTGATAGGTGTGCGATAGCCTCATCAGGGGTTGCAACCTAGTGCTCACTGAGTGCCTTGGCGCTCAGCTTGAGCACCGAGGCGCATGTGGGGCGCCCTTTGGCGCTCACCCCTGAACACTATGGCGCTCCTCCGGCGCTCTAGTGCTCTCTGACGTCACTTCCAATCCTATATATACCCGACCCCTCAATCATCAACACATTCGATCATCAACTCTCATTCTCACATTCGATCCTCAACTCACACATTCTCTCTCTACTTCAAGTCTCTCTCTCTCTCTTTAAATATCTCTCTCTTGGTTTTTGTGCCTTACTTCGAAAATTGTGCCTCTCTACTTCTTTTTCTCACAAAACTTTAAATTTATTGATATTATTATTATTTTTATTTTTATTATTATTAATCAGGGTTATTCAAGCTTTCGATCCTAAGAAGTTGTCATTGATTGCACAAAAGGTACTTCTAATGGGGCAAACAACATCGAAATCTTCATGTTCAATTCTTTAAATGAGTTGGTTTGCATGATTATGTGTTTTTATTTGCTTTATTAGATAATTGACATGTCTTAAAATCAAGTTCATGCAATATAGATTAGCTAATGATTCTACTGTTAACTAAAATCAACTTTAGGTAGAAACATTGTTTTAGGTTTAATATGATCTACATGCTAAGTTTTTAATGCTTTAAATCACCTAAAAATCATTTTTAGGTCAAAAGACCAAAAAGCACGTTTCGACTAAATAAGATTAAAATCAACTTAAATCCTAAAGCGATCACCCAAGCATGTTTAAGCCTATGTGTGCATTAACTATAAACCCGCCTAGCCTTATTTCTATGAACTTTTATGTTACAACTGGAAATATGTATGTTATGATTCGATATTATGACTATCAAATTTCACATTAGAACAAGTAGAGGCCGCTATACACAAGCGGACACTGTGAACTACTATTGTCCTTACCCTCATCCCCGAATCCAGAGATATGAGACCTTCTTATCCTTGGCTATCATTTTTTCCCTTGGGCTATAGCCTAATGGGGTTCCGTTAGCTCCCGAAAGGAGGTGACTTCTCTACTTAATTTTGAACTTCTAGACTCACGCCCAAAGTCAAGCATACTCACACTATATGCAATCAAACTAAAGACATTCGATGTCAGTAAAAAGGGCACATGGGCCCCCAAAGCCATGAGTCCATAGTTGGGTACCTTGTTAAGTGGACTTGTGAGTAAAACACAGAGATATTGGGACATTCGACTGAGTCATGTCAAGTTTGCTTACAACAGAGCTGTTTCATCCACTACAGGACATTCACCTTTTGAAGTCGTGTATGGAATCAATCCATATATGCCCATTGATTTAATACCTTTGGCAAGAGATGAGTTACATGCGGATGTAAAGAAACGTTTGGAAGTCTTCAATAAAACATGTGAAGCTATGAAAAAGAAGATTTCTCAGATGAACAAAGTTTACGGGAGGCGTTCTAATAAGAACTGGACCCAACATGTGTTCATACCTGGTGATTTGGTATGAATTCATCTAAGAAAATAGCATTTTCCACATAGGTGAAAAGATAAGTTGATGCCTAGAGCTGATAGACCTTTTAAGATAATAGAGGCGTATGGGGATAATGCTTATAAGATTGCTTTGCCTAATGAATATGGTAATGTGAGTGCTACTTTCAACGTTGGGGATCTCTCACCTTAATGTGATGATGTGAATTTGAGAGCAAATTATTTTTCAACCAGGGGAGAATGACGTGAATTTGAACACATAATTGTGGATGAGCCAATCAACCTCATGCTGAACCTGATGAGAATTTGAGTATAAGTGAGATATCCTATCCTGAACCAATAGTGGATGAGCCAATTAATCTTATACTAAATCCCATTGGGTTTGATAGAGATAAATCACACAGGTGTGGGTGATTATGGTGAAGATTGATGACACTGTGGATGATAGTAGTGGCTTCCTAAGCCAACACCATTAGTCGCTATTATATATTGAAGTTGGTGGAGTAAGGTGTTAATTAATATGTCTGTTTGTCATTTAAATGTGTTTGGGTTGACATTGGGGTTAGCACTTTACATCATGGATGGTGGTTGCAGGGAACAAGTTGGTTTTGTCCATGAATTTTTTTCCCACTTCACTTGACAGGGTTTTCTCATTTTGGACATCATTGCTTTTAAGTGTATGAGTCTTTTTTAGCTATTGGTTTCCTTCAAGATTATCTTTGGAGCTTGGTGAATGGTTTATCGGAAGGTTTCTTGATTTAGAGATGCATTCTTAGCTTGAAAGGTTTCTTGATTTAAAGATTCAATCTTGGAAGAGTTCTTGGAAAATCAAGAAAATGGCGAAGCTTTCTTATGCGTGTTTTTAGCGATCTCAAGAGGGATCTTGGGCTTCACTTTGGCGTGGCTCTAATGGATATAATTGAAGATTTTGTTTTTTTTTTTTTCATTTTTAGATAGTTTGTTAGAATAGAATCTTATTTGTTAGGATTTGTGCAAGTTGATTCAAGATCAAGTTGTGCAAGTGGTGCTTATGTGTAGCCGGTTTTTGGATAACCACAAAAGGGGCGTGTTTTCCTATTGGTTGCAAGTTGATAGAGTTTGTTAGGAGTTTTTATAAGTTCTTAGGATATTTTCCTATAAATGGCCTAAGGATTCTATGTAACAACATAAGTTTAATTTGTTCTGAAGTTTAATAAAAATTTCGTTTTCCTTCTTGCGCAATTTAAGCGTTTAATTGTTAATTTAGATCCTAATTAATTAGTTTCAGGAGTGTGCTAATTAGTTAGTCTTCAATTAAATTTGTCCAGGAGTGGGAGTTTAATTGAATCAAACGTGAGTTTTGAGTGTTATTTGTAAGTACCACTTAAAATCCACATCAGAACCAAATTGGATTCGAACGAGATAATAAAAAGGTGTGGGTGACAATTGTAAATATTAATGATGATGTGGATGATAATGGAGGCTACCTAGATGGCTATCACAACAATTACCATTAGTAACTAATACATTCATTTGGTGGAGTAAGGTGTTAATGAATATGTTTGTCTGTCGTTATGTGAAGACTTGGATTGGCATTGAATTTAGCACTTTACATGATGGATGGTGGATCTAGGGAATAAGTTGGTTTTGTCCGTGAGGTTTTTGCCACTTCACTTGATAAGGGTTTTTCTCAATTTGGACTTTATTGCTTTTATGTGATAGTCATTATGCTAGTGTCTTACTTCAAGGTTATCTTTGGGGCATGGTGGATGCTTTCTTGAAGGTTAATTGATCAAAAGTTTCATTCTTGAAAGGTTTATTGATTTAAAGATTCATTCTTGGAAGAGTTCTTGAAAGAATGAAGCAAATCTTGAAAAATTCAAGAAAATGCAAGTTGTTCTTGGCGCAAGAATTCGCGATCTGAAGAAGGTTCTTGGGCTTGGTTGTGGTGTGTTTCTGATGGATAAGATTGAAGTTTTTGTGATTTTTATCTTGTTTTTAGTTAATTTGTTAGAATAGTTTTTTAGATTTGTGATGGGATTTGTTGTCAAGCTTATCCAAAAACCAAGTAACCTTGTTTATCTAATGGTGGGCGGAATTTTTAAGATAAGATCAAGTTGTTTTTGTTTGTTAGTTTGTTTCTAAGTTTGTTAGGATTTGTTAGAGTTATTATATGGTCGGTAGGATAATTCTGCACTATAAATATACTAAGAATTCCACGTAACAACATAAGTCTTTGTGTGGTCAAAAATCAATAAAAAATTTCATGTGTTATTCTTCCTGTTCAATTAAGGAGTTGATTGTTCAAGTTGCTTCGTAATATTCGTGTTCCAGGAGTGGGGACGAATTTTTGACAGTAATTGATTAGTTTTAGGAGTGATCTAATTAATTAGCATTCAATTGATTTGTCAGGAATGATAATTTGATTGAATATCACGTGAGTTTTGAGTGTTATTTGTGATTACCACTTAAAATCCACATCATACACTCAACAAGAAACAAAACACACAATGCCTAGAGTGACAAAAACCCTAGCAAGTGCAGTGGGAAAAAAACCATAGGCAAAACCAACTTACTCCCCTAATTCCGCCAATCTTTCCCTTGATTTGCGTGCCACTCAAGTGTGTGTGACCATGCACATGCAAATCCCTACCTCGGATGCCCCCTTATGACTTGAATCTCCATAAGCAATCAACTCACCCATAGTTGCACCCTTGCTTGCATTCACAAACAAACCTCCGAAGTTGTGATCAACACTTGTATCATCTTCCCCTTCTTCATAAGAGTCTGTCCTCAAACCTTGAAGTTGTTCATCAGGAATGTAAGGAGACAAATCACCAACATTACATGTAGCATGAACTCCATAATCTTCAGGTAGCTCTAGCTGATAAGCATTATCACCAACTTTCTACAAAATTTTGAAAGGACTATCACACCTAGCTTAGGCAGGCATCTGCTTATTTTTCCTTTGATGAGGAAATCTTTCCTTCCTCAGGTGTAGCCAAACTAAATCTCGTTCTTTGTAAATATGTTGGTTTCTATGCTTATTGGCGCGACCTTTATACTTCATTCACCTTTTCAATCCTTACTCTAACTTGTTCATGTAATTTGTGCATATATTGAAATTTGGCTAAAGCATCCTTATAAACCAACTCATCTTTAGGAATATGAATGAAATCAATTGGTAGTTTTGGCACTAGTACAAAAATCCACTTTTGCTGCGGTTTTTTTAGGGGTTTTTGCTGCGGCTTTTAACCGCAGCACTTGGAGCAGCAGCAATAAACCAACTTATTATTTGCTGCGATTGAACCGCAACAAAAAAATGGACTTTTTGCTGCGGTTGTAGGCAAAACCGCAGCAAAAAGGTGGCCAAAAATGGTGGGAAATCACACTATTTGCTGCGGTTCTTTGTAAAACCGCAGCAAATAGTGGGATTTCCCATAAAAAAAAAAGCTTTATTTGGAAAACCGCAGCAAATAACCACCCAAAAGTTTTTTTTTTGTGCTAAATTGTAGCCAGAATGTTTATATATGTACAATAGTTGTAATAACAACATTACAGCAGCATTAGAATAATAACATCAATCTCAAATGTTATACATACATAATAATTAATGTTTTCAACCTCAATTACAATTATATTACAAAAACCACTTCAAAGAGCATTATGCAGATAAGTGACAGCAACGGCAGCAACACAGCAACAGTAGCAGCAACGAAAGCAGCTCAACTCAGTAACTCACAAATAACCAGACAACAACAATAATAACAACAATAATAAGACTATCACTCACTCATTTGTCTCAAACAACTGTCGGACTATAAGGGACTCGATCATCATTCAACAATTCCCACTGTCACTGACTCACTCACTGACTCACTTGTACTCAATCACACATTCACTCACATAATTCTAATAGTAATTAACATAGGCCATCGACAATTCATCTTTCCCTGGAAAAATCATGAATAATAGATACATAAGCTACAACAAACCAACAAAAATTTAACTAGTATGCTAAAACTTATAATCCCAACTTAATTCAGAAACAATTTAGCCATACAATTTGGAATTCAATATCAAGAAGGTACAATTTTCAATTAATCATGAAAGCAAGAATTTAAAATCAAATCTTTCTCAAATCCTAATTCATTAGAAAGTACATTCAATTAAAATTAACAACTAATTCATTTTATTACCATAATGATTTAAGAAAATCAATCCATCAACTTCAATCATCATCTTAGCTAATTGAAACTTACAACCCTAAACAAGTCAAATTAATCATTCTATCATCCAATTAAATCCAATTATGCAATATCAAATTGCATGCAAAAACATATTAGCTACATTTAATCATGCTAAATTAATTCAATAATCAAATTCATAAAGTTTGATCTAATTCAACCCAATTCAACAAATCCAATTAAGAACACAATCATATAAATTCAACAAACCCAATTAAGAACACAATCATATAAATAAAACCCAGAAAAATCAGTCACAAATTCACAAATCAAACAACAAAAATAATTAAAAAAAAAAACAGAGAAAAACAGAACATACCACTGTAATTGACGAGTGTAGGCATGAGTAAAATCCCAAAACTTAAACTGAAAAACCAACAAAAAATCCCAAATTGAAGAGAAATTCAATAACAAAAAACAAAACCCAGAAAATTAATTCAATAAAAGAAGCTTGAAATCCCTATAAGAAGCCTAAATAGCCTAAAATAATAGGGTGCCTTCTCATGTCAAACATCCCTATAAGAAGAGAAGCATCTCTCAGTAATGACAGACCACACACAGTCACTAGCTAAGTCTCACTCACTAACTTACACTCAATCACACACACACTCACTCTCACAGTCACTCTGTGAGTGGCTGACTGACTCAATCATTCTCTCACACTCACAGCCACTCATACTCACCATCAATCAGTCACACACTCTCCTCCACTCACATCTACAACTGCTACCACAACCACAACCACAAACTGCCAAACCCAAAACAAATACCTTAAACGACACACACTCAGTCCCTCCCTCCCTCTCTCACTCACTCACTCATAGTCAGTAAAAATCTCACATACACAAACACACACAGTCACTCACTCACACATACACTCAGCCATAGTCTCACACAGCCAACACTGATTAGCAGAATACAACTCAGCCAAAACCACAAATAATGCTCCAGCCAAACAGTCTCCTGCAGACCTGAACTACACCATAAGTCACAACTAAACACAACCTCCTCACAACACCACCCACAACCAGCCTCCAAACCACCCACACAACAGCAAACAGACACAACCCCAAACAAAATTCAAATCAAAATCAGACCGAGCAGTCTATCCTTCCAAAGCTTGATAGTCACAACTATGCAACCACACACAGCAGTAAGCATAACTGAATTCAGAGCAAGCTGAACTACAAACAGCAACACTAAACTTAACCAGCAGTATTAGGAACATAACAACAAACAACTCAATCAAGAGTTAAACAACGATAACCTAATTAAAACACATCAAAAATTAAGCCTCCAATGCAAAACCACTAAACCACTAATTAAATGGCGTTCTTCATTTTCAGAAATGAGGAGCAAAACCTAAAAAATTTCACAAATATTCATACCACAAATAATTCAAATAAAATAACAGTATGTCACAAAAAACTCGAAATAAACAACACGAAATTGAGGTAGAATGAGTTCCTGGTAGGGTCTTTTCAACTGAATACGTGGAGAGGGAACTAGAGGGCTACACTTCGGATGGACA
This sequence comes from Suaeda aralocaspica, assembly GCA_016808085.1. Classification (NCBI taxonomy): domain Eukaryota; kingdom Viridiplantae; phylum Streptophyta; class Magnoliopsida; order Caryophyllales; family Amaranthaceae; genus Suaeda; species Suaeda aralocaspica. The sequence continues at coordinate 101,616 of PYUH01001178.1, read as the reverse complement.
GGTGTTGGCTTGTTCACTTCCTGACGGCACGGACCTTGTTTCCTGCAAAACAAGGGAATAAAATCCTCGTAGGATTTTTTCCCCCTCCGATGCTTAAGTAAGTATTTGTGTGAGGATTAAGGCAAATTAACAATAATTAATGATTTGGTAATCTAGAGAGGGAAACTAGTGAGAGAAATTCTCTTAGTGTGATGTAAGAATGAGTGAAGATTGAATATTGAATGTTGAATGCCCCCAAAATGATGATTTTGAGGGGTATTTATAGCCTTTAGGTTTGGAGGCCAACAAATAGGACGATGACATTTGTCATCGTCTAATTGGTTGATGCTTGATCAAGTCTTATGGGCTTTTACATTCTAGCCTCAAGGCCCAAATTCCTCCTTTTGTCCTACTTTGTAGCCTCGAATAGGATTGCGACACGTGGCAGAGGTTTCTCTTCTTTTAAGTATTTGTTGTGGACACGTGGCCCAATCTTACAACGACACATGGCCTTGTGAAGCCCACCTTGGTGGTCCAATCATTGCCAAGTGGTAGTGCCACCTGGACTTTTAGTGGACACGTGGCCCAGTATTATGCTGACACGTGGTATGATTTGGCGTGCTACATCATTTGCCCCTCAGTTGGGTGTTTGGATCCATAATCCATGCCTCAACTGACGTCTCTTTCCCTTTCGGAAGTTATTTTGTAACCCTCCTTAGCATTTATTAATGCCGCAAACACCCCTTTTGATTTTTTTTTGGGGGGGGGGGGAATTTACTTTTGTGCGCCTTCAAATTTGAAGGGGGAATTTACTTTTGTGCGCCTTCAAATTTCTATATATATAGGATGATTGAAAATGATTGTTTCACAATCATTTTCAATCATTTTATTTCACTTTCTCTCTCTAAAAGTTCCCAAGATTTCTCTCAAACTCCCAAGAAACTTTAGAGGCGATTTCCGGCGACTAGTGGTGCGATTTCCGGCGAGTTGGTGCGGCGGTTTCCGATGTGAACAGTAGATCCTAGTTTTCTTCTCTTTTTCAGGTATTTACCTGAATTCTTTTTCTTTCTTGTTTTTCCTTTACTTCTTTGTCTTTATTTTCCAATGGCTTCTTCATCCTCTTCTTCCCCAAATAATAATGAGAACTCTATTAAATTACTTCCTTCTCCTCGTACTACTTCTTCTGTTGGAACTCAATCTTCTGTTGTTCATGATCACTTATTGTCTGGGTCTTTCCTACTTCCTTCTCTTCCTGTGCAGGAAGTTGCAATGGTAAGAGTTAAGCAAACTGCCTATAAAGATACTGCTACTTTGAGAGTTCCAGCATCTGAAGTTTCAGATGTGAATCCTCTTGATCAGCAAGATTCTACTCCCCAGGTTGAGGGAAGAGAGGATGCTGAGGCTGCACAGGAAGCTCCTGAGGAGGAAATAAGAGAGGTTCCTACTAGAAAGAGAGAGGCTTCTGAGGCTACCACTTCCAAGCCTAAGAAGAAGAGAGGTGCCTATCCTGGTGCTGATGATGTAGTCATCTCTGATGAATATGTAGATGTTGTAAATATGGATAAACTAAGTAGTGACTTGATTTTTAATAATGAGTATTTTGAGCTGATCATCCCTAACAAGGGGGATACCATTTTGGATGCCCCTGAAGATTACTTCCCTGTTTATACTGAAGTTATTGACCTAGGGCTTAGGTTTCCCACTTCCTTATTCATTTTTAACCTCTTCAAAAAATATGACATTGGCCTATGTCAACTTACTCCCAATTCTTGGGTTCACATAATGTCTTATGTGACTTCTTGTGGCCATAGAGGAGTGAAAGCTTATTCTAAGGTCTTCCTTCATCTTCACCATCTCTCAAAGGCCTCCCACTGCAAACGTGGGTGGTTCTATCTGAAAAACAATGAGGGGTTCCTCACTTGTGTAGAAAAAGCTAACAAGGTTCCCAACTGGAGGAACCATTTTGTGTTTGTGAAGTCTCATGACAAAAAATTGGTAGAAGTGTTGAAAAAATGGAATCCTTTTCCAAAGTGCCCAGGAAGATCCTTTGAGCTTCCTAGATTGAGTGATAATGAACAACAAAACTTAGAATACTTCAGATCTACCACAGTGGAGATCAAGAAACAATCTCTGACAGTTCCCTACAACTGGATCCCCTTTAGCGAATTCTTCTTAGATCGCAACTTCCTTATTGCTGCTGGTGTAATTTATGGGGATGAGTATAACCAGGGTAATTTTTGCTTTATCATTTAATACTGAACCTCTGTTCCTTTTTTCCACTTATCTAACCAAGTGTCTTTTCTTTTTGCAGAAGAAGCTCTTGCTGAACTTCCTCCATTCAAAAAAGGAAGTATGAATCAAAAAGAGTTCTGGAAGCAAGTTTCTCAAAAGCTGGGGGAGGATACTTCCTCNTATTTATTTATTTATTTATTTATTTATTTATTTATTTATTACATTTCTGCAAAACTTAAGACTTGCATTTTTAGTTTTATATTATATTTATTTATTTATTTATTTATTTATTTATTTATTTATTTATTTATTTATTTATTTATTTATTTATTTATTTATTTATTTATTTATTTATTTATTTATTTATTTATTTATTTATTTATTTATTTATTTATTTATTTATTTATTTATTTATTTATTTATTTATTTATTTATTTATTTATTTATTTATTTATTTATTTATTTATTTATTTATTTATTTATTTATTTATTTATTTATTTATTTTATTGACATAGACTTCCTCACTTAGAGTCTTCCCACTTTGCCGGCTTGAACGGAAGCGGGCACTAAATGGGGAAGTTAAGTATTTAAACACTTCCTCTTAGGAACGTTATTAGGGACTTCCCTACTCAGTGACTTCCCACTTTGCCAACTTGAACGCAGGTGGGCACTAAGTAGGGAAGCTGTATAATAGTTAGAAGTCTTCCTTCTCCTTAGGAAGTTTAAAACTTTACTTTTACTTAGGAGGTATGTGTAGACTTCCTTTTATAGGAAGTTCCTCCCTTGTAGGAAGCTAGAATATTTAAGACTTCCCCTTAGGAAGTTTTAGGATCATACTTCCCCTTAGGAAGTATATTTAGACTTCCCTTCATAGGAAGCCTCTTCCCCTTAGGAATTCTTTAAGATCATACTTCCCCTTAAGAAGTATGTTTAGACTTCCTTTCATACGAAATTAGAATTTTTTAGACTTCCCCTTAGGAAGCATTTAAGATCATACTTCCCCTTAGGAACTATGTTTAGACTTCCTTCCATAGGAAGTTAGAATTTTTTAGACTTCCCTCCTTTGTGTCCATGTGCGTTCAACTCGGCAAAGTGGGAAGTCTTTGACTTCCTTGTTTGCCGGGTTGAACGTACAATGGCATAAGGAGGGGAAGTCCCCTTTACTTCCCCTTAGGAAGCATTTAAGGACATACTTCCCCTTAGGAAGTATGTTTAGACTTCCTTCCATAGGAAGTTAGAATTTTTTAGACTTCCCTCCTTTGTGTCCATGTGCGTTCAACTAGGCAAAGTGGAAATTCTTTGACTTCCTTGTTTGCCGGGTTGAACGTACAACGACATAAGGAGGAGAAGTCCCTTTTACTTCCCCTTAGGAAGCTTTTAAGATCATACTTCCCCTTAGGAACTATGTTTAGACTTCCTTCCATAGGAAGTTAGAATTTTTTAGACTTCCCTCCTTTGTGTCCATGTGCGTTCAACTCGGCAAAGTGGGAAGTCTTTGACTTCCTTGTTTGCCGGGTTGAACGTACAATGGCATAAGGAGGGGAAGTCCCTTTTATTTCCCCTTAGGAAGCTTTTAAGATCATACTTCCCCTTAGGAAGTATGTTTAGACTTCCTTCCATAGGAAGTCTCTTCCCTCAGGAAGTTTAAATAACTTTAGAGTTCCCCCCTTCGTGCCCATGTGCGTTCAACTAGGCAAAGTGGGAAGTCTTTGACTTCCTTGTTTGCCGGGTTGAACGTAAAATGGCACTAAAGGGGGAAGTCTTTTTACTTCCCCTTAGGAAGCTTTAGGTTCCTACTTCCCCTTAGGAAGTATTAGTTCACCAATTCCCCTTAGGAAGATTAAATATGACACTTCCTATTAGGAAGTATCAATTCATCACTTCCCCTTAGGAAGATTTAATATGACACTTCCCCTTAGGAAGTATTAATTCAACTTCCCTCTTTTGTGTCATTCTACGTTCAACTCGACAAACTAGGAAGCTTAGGCTTCGGAAGTTGCAAGTTGGACCTGGGTAGGCACAAGAGAGGAAGTATTGTTTAATGTCTCCTTCTAGGAAGTTGTAAGCAATGGCTTCCCCCACTTTGTGTCAATGTACGTTCAAGTCGGCAAACTAGGATGTATACAAAATGGGAAGTTATTGGTTTTGCTCTGAAAGTTGTTCATCTTAGTAGGATCTGTTGAATATTCCTTTATACTCTTCTAACACTGTTATTTTTCAGGAGACAAGCAAGCCTTCTGGGAGGAAGCCAAAACCCTCCCATAAGAGGAAGAAGGAGGAAGTAACAGAAGCACAGGGTACAAGCTCAAAGAAGATCAAAAGAAAAGGTGCTTCCTCCAAAGCTGCTGCTACTCCAATTGAGATTACCGAGTCAAGTCCCCACACTTCCTCCCTTTCTGGGAAGAGTGCCTTTGTGATTGGGGAGAGTGATTTCGTGATAGGGGTGAAGAACAGAACTCCTCCGGCTGAAGAAGATAACCCCTTGGAGAGTGATAATGGGTTGGTTGATCCTTTGACTGCCTTAACCATTCTCCAGAAGGAAAGCATTTCTGCCACTCCCCTCAACACAATGCCTGCTTCCTAATCAGCTGACGCTTCTGAACCTCCTTATTCTCCTCCTGATGAGGACCCTGTTATTGGACTCTCCAAATATTTTGAGAGAAACATCCCTGAAAGTGTTAAGGCACAGGCTAGAGCTTCTGGGGGTAAGTTTAGTCATAGATTCTGTCAAACTATACGCTCATCTTCAGATACCATTAACTCTCCCAGGAACCCTAATGCCATAGTTTTACCGGTTCCCATAACAGATGAGGCTGAATCCCCCAATTTCCTTGATGACAAGGAGGATCTACCTTCAACCAGCAAAAAATTTGACTCCAACTACAAAAGGGGTTTGATTAGGGAGATCTTAAGCTGTGGAGAACTTGAGTACAAAGAGTCACTCAAGGGATCTGTCAGAGGCCATCTTCTTCCCATCTTCAATAACCTCTCTGAGGTATGCTTCCAACAACTGTTTTCTTTTTTACTCTCTTCCCATTATTATTATTTTATCAACTAACTCTTTGTTTCACTTCTCTTGTAGTCTATGTTCCGTCTGGAACACTTGGCCAAACTCTATGGATCCATGAAGGCTGAAAACAAAAAATGCATGGAGTTCTATGACAAAGCTGCTACCTATGTAGTGGCTCAAACAAACAAGATTGAGGCCAAATGGCAGCATGCAACGAATGCTCTCTCCAGAGATCTCCACAAAACCAAGAAAGACTACCAAGTAGTCTTGGGGAGGAGCATGGAACTGGCTAACCAGATCCATGCTGACAAAGAGACTGTGGAGAAGGCTGCTGCTGTCATTGCTAACCAAGGCCGCGTTGAAAAAGACGCCAAGGATGCCAAGGAAGAGGCCAAAAGACTCAAAGAGGAAGTGGATGAGCTGAAGAGGAAGCTCAAGGAAGCTGAGGAGGAAAAGGAGAAGCTGAAAAATGAAAAGGAAGAGGCTGAACAAAAAATCTCAACCACTGTTGTTGAGATGTACATGGAGGGCCAAGCTTTCCTTAGGGAGATGTGCTTAGAAGCTTGGGGAATGGTGTTAGAGGAATATCTAGCCTTTGACTCCTTTGAAAGAAGATTGAACTATGTCAACATGGTTCATATCAAAAAACAAGCTGAAGCAACTCCGCCTCCTTCCTTTGATTATTCAGAAGAAGAAGAAGTTCAAGAAGGGAGTGAAGATGAAGAAGAAGAGAGTTTTGAGAAAGAGAAGCAAGATGAAGAAGAGAAGAGCAAAGAAGCCTCAGAAGTCCATAATGACAAACATCAACGCTGATGCTCTTCAAAATTTTAATGATTGTGTTTAATTTTCTTTGAACAATATTAGCTTAGAATGATTGGAACAGTGATTTGAATAGGAACACTTTTAAAGTGTTTCTTGTAATATTTGATTTAAATTTCTTTTAATGCGATCTTTGTTCTAACTCTTAAATCTTGAAGCTTGATTTCCTTACACAAGAATATGAACTTTTGGTTCATCTTCTCAAGGTTCCCTAGGCCATGGGATCTTGCATCACAGGTTTAAAACATATGAACTCTTAGTTCACCTTCTCAAGGTTCCCCATGGGATCTTAGGAACTTTAATTATGTTTTCCCTTAGGAACTCTTAGTAAGGTTCCCCATGGGACCTTAGAAACTTTAATTATGTTTTCCCTAGAAAGTTCATAACTAACCCACCAATGGGAACTCTTATTGTTCCCTATGGAGAACACTTGCTCATAAGGAGTATTTTAAATGTAACTTTGAAATTTTATCTCCTTTTTCCATTTCTGATAGGCTTGTAGGGTTCTCTTTCCCCCAAATTAAGCTTCAAGTTAACCAAAATCAGCCTTTTGCTGAGATCCCTAAGTTTTGCTGAGATCCCTAAGTTTACTAGAAGTCCTAGTATTGATTGCCCTTAAACTTAAGGAATCGAAGCAAGTATTATAGCTTTTTAATCTTAATGCCCTTAGGATTTTCAAGGACTTTTGGTCACATTTTTAAGACACTTGGTCTAATTGTAAGAGCCTTAGTCCCACTTTTAAGACACTTGGTCTAATTGTAAGACCCTTAGTCCTACTTTTCAGACACTTGGTCTAATTGTAAGACCCTTAGTCCTACTTCCTTTGTCTTAAGTCTCTTTTTGCTTTAGTAACAAAGTATGACTTTGGGGTCTTGCCCTAGTCTTGCCCTAATGAGCAACATAAAATGTAATAAGCTAAATTATCACACATGCAGAAATAGAGTTTTCATTAATTATGACCCGTAGCCAATTTTAATACAAATGTAAACTCTAGTTTCTATAAAAAAGATCAACTTGGACCTTATTTATATGGCCGTAGCCTATTCATCTGATTCCGTAAATCAGGATTACATGTAATACCTCTTTAAATTATTAGCATTCCAAGTTCGCGACAGTTCATAACCATCCAAACTCTTGAGTCGATAAGTACCATCTCGAACAATTTCCACAATCTCGTAGGGACCTTCCCAATTCAGAGTCAACTTGCTTTGCTCATTTTCCCTTCTTATGGCTTCCATTTTCCTCAAGACTAGATCTCTAAGCTTCATGGGCCTATTATTAACCCTTTTATTATGTTCTCTAGCCATCCGAAGCTTGTACAATTGCTGTCTAAACAAGGCATTACCTCTCACCTTAGGTAAGGTATCAAGAGCAGCTTTCATCAATTCCCAATTCGCATCTTCATTATACAGCATCACTTTGAGAGTAGGTTCACACATTTCGATGGCAAGAACAGCTTCAGCTCCGTACACCAACATGAAGGGAGTTTCTCCAGTTGAGTTCTTGACGGTGGTCCTTATCGACCATAAGACATTTTATAATTCATCGACCCATAATCCTTTAGCCTTCTCAAGCCTCTTCCTCAGTCCATCACCGATTATCTTATTCAAAAGCTCCAACTTGTCCATTGTCCTGAGGATAGCCTACGGAAGCAAAGTTAGCAGAGAAGCCCTGGTCTTCTAACCATTTTCTTAATTGCGGTGTCTCGAACTGCGGACTGTTATCAAACACAATAGATTGCGGAACTCCAAATCGTGTGATGAGGTTTTTCAATATAAACCATTGTACATCCGAGTGTTTGATAATCTTCATCGGCTCTACCTCCACTCATTTTGTGAAGTAGTCCACAGCTACCAACACATACTTTCTTTGCCTCGAGGCCTGAGGGTATGGACCAAGGATGTCCATGCCCCACTTGGCAAAAGGAAGTGGACTGATGATTGGGCTTGAAACATTAGCTGGTTGGTGGTGCAAATTTCCATACAACTGACATTTCTTACACTTCTTGACGTAATTCAAAGCATCTTGCCTCAGTGACGACCAGTAATACTCTGTGTGAAGTGCCTTTTCAGCTAAGGCTCGTCCCCCTATATGAGACCCACAAAACCCCTCATGAATGTCTTCCAAAACTTCTTTACCTTACTCGGGGGTGATGCACTTCAATAGTGGATGAGTGAACGATTTCTTGTATAATTGCCCTTGCAATAGCACAAACCACGCATATCTTGCCTTGACATACTTAGCTTGTCGTGCATCGGCTGGCAAGGTTCCATTTGTTTTATAAGCAATAATTTCATCCATCCAGGTACTTCCCCTGCTAATGAAGTTCACATCTCTTTCCTTGTCAATACTCTTCTTTTCCTTAACTTCCCAAAAAACAGTTCGGGGTGAGTCTCCTATAGCAGAACTAGCTAACTTGGACAGGGCGTCAGCCTGATTGTTTTCGGATCGGGGAACTTGCATTAACTCAAAACTTTCGAGAACTTTAACTTCTTCTTGCAACATTTGCAAATACTTGCTCATGCCCTCATCGCGGGCTTCATAGTCTCCTAAGTATTGACTCACAATCAGTTGTGAATCAGACATAGCTTCTATCTTCCTAGCATTAGCAGCTTTACACATCTTAATTCCTGCAATTAAGGCCTCATACTCAGCTTCATTGTTCGAAGTTTGAAATTTGAACCTCATTGCATACTCGTACAAATCTTCTTCAGGAGATTTGCATATGATTCCCGCTCCACACCCATTTTGGGTGGATGATCCATCAACATGTAGTGTCCAGTAGTCAATAATTGCCTTCTCAATCTAAGGCCTGGTCATTTCAACAATGAATTAGTCGCTAAAGCGAAGTCGGCAAACGCTTGTCCCTTAATCGCTTTCCTAGGCTCATACAAAATCTCAAATGAACCCAACTCGATAGCCCAATTAAGCATCCTACCAGAATATTCTTTAGTTAGGCATGACATAAGCGGCTGATCCGTGTAAACAATGATTTGGTGGGACAAGAAGTAGGGCCTCAGTAATCTGCTTGCTAAAAACAATGCTAATCAAAACTTCTCAATCGTAGCATATCTCAGTTCGGCTTTCTGGAGAATATGGCTGACAAAATAAACCGGATGTTGAACTCCGTCCCTCTCAACCAACAAGACAACTGAGAGTGCATATTCTGATATAGCAAGGTACATATACAAAATTTCTTTTTCCTTGGGGCTTACCAACTTGGGAAGAGAATGGAGATGATCCTTTAATTTAATAAAGGCTTCCTCAGCTGATTGAGTCCATTCAAATTTGTTGGCTTTCTTCTTGATCGTATCAAAGAAGAAGTGGCACTTATCTCCTGCCCTTGACAGGAACCTTCCCAAGGCTGCTAAGCACCCAGTTAACTTTTGCACTTCTTTAACACTTCGGGGAGAAGTCATATCCAACACGGCCTTGACCTTGTCTGGATTGACTTCAATCCCCCTTTCATCAACAAGAAACCCCAAGAACTTGCCTGATGTGACACCAAAAACACACTTCTTCGGATTTGATATGTGTGGTTTTTATAGTGTCTTTTCCCCCTTGTTTCGGGCCAATTTTATGCCTAGTGGTTGTTATTCTGGCTTTATTTTAGCTCATTTGGTGTTCTTTAGCTAATTTGAAGTGTTTCGCCAAGTTTAATTGATTTCCGGCAATTTTAGAGCTTTTTAGTTTGATTTTATCATTTGCGGTTGTTATGCTCGGTTTTGGTGTGTTTTGTAATTTTAGGCACGGAAACCGAGGCTCGGAACGAAGCCGGAAAGCTTGGACGGGATAAAAATGATATATGCATGGAAGTACGTGCCAAAAAGTTATGTAAACAAGTCTTGAAGAAGTCTTGAAGAAATAAGAAGAAAAGAAACAAATAAGCTTCTGAAGACCATATGCGGCCGCATAAAATACCTATGCGCCCGCATTTAATGGAATTTGCAGCTGAAGAGGCGTTCTGGAGGTTTGATGCGGGCGCATAAATCTCCTATGTGCCCGCATCAGCCAGTTTTCTAGAACTTTTCTTTTTCTTTTATTTTCTTCGTACTTAGGCTTTGTAAGTCCAACTTTGGGTACAATAGGCACGACTTTCTAGGAAAAAGAACTTATGCTTTTCATAATTTAGAATTACTCTCTTAGGATTTATTTTAAGCACTTTTTCTCTCTCAAATTGATTTGGGAATTAGGGTTTTTGTTCTTGACAATAAATTTCAATTCAATTCAAGTCTTCAATTTGTTCTTCAATTTGGTAATTCTTTTACTTTTGTTCTTTATTTTAGTTTAATTTATGCTTTTTAGTCTCTTTAGTCTATTTAATTTAGGTAATTGTTGATGTTAGTTAGTTTATTGGTCAATTACTTCATGAATTCAACTATGAATTTTACAATTATGCTTGCTTTAATTTTCATAATCATGAGTGAGTAGTCTAATTTCTAGGGTTAGGGAAACCTTGTTTACTAATGGACTAATTAAATTAGGTTGTTTCAATTCCACAATTAGTAGTCAAATTCCTATTATTGGGTTTTTCGCTTACAATTGAATTGTGAGCAGATTTAGTTGTAATTTTGGTAATTGTTGAATTTGATGCCGAGAGGTAAAAATACCACAATAAGACCACTGAATAATAGGCGGAATTAGTCTAGGCATGAGCGAGAGCCGCTAGATGAGTTTTGAGGGAGTCTAGATTCGAGAGAATTAGTGAGCCCTAATTTGACGATAATTGTGAGATTGAACGTCTTTGTTAGTGAATCCATTAGTTGTTTTTGGTGACCCGAATGACCCTAGGCTTAATTTATTGGTCTTAATCTCCGTCATTTCCCGTAATTGCTTAGTAGTTAATTAGTAGTTAGTTAGTTAGTCAACATTTCTCAACCAAGGCCCTTTGTACGGTTTAAGCTTTTTAGAACTAATAGAGTTCAATTGCTTCCCTGAGGATTCGATCCTTACTTCCCTAGCTACATTAGTTAGTGTCGTTTGGTTTATTTTTGATAGGTGTGCGATAGCCTCATCAAGATTCAACCTCATCTTATACTTCCTCAGAGTTTCAAAAGTTTCCTTTAAATCGGCTACATGGTCCTTGGCTTCTTTACTTTTGACGATCATGTCATCAATGTATGCTTCCATATTCCTTCCTAATATTTGCTTGAATACTTCATTAACTAGTCTCTGGAAGGTAGCTGGAGCATTCTTCAAACCGAAGGGCATTCTTGTATAACAGTACAGGCCTTTTTCCGTAACAAAAGCTGTTTTTTCCTGATCTTCCTCCCATAGAGGAATTTGATGAAAGCCGGAATAGGCGTCCATAAAACTCAACAAGGCATGTCCAGCCATAGAATCAACCAACCGATCGATTTTGGGCAAAGGAAAGCTATCCTTAGGGCACGCCTTGTTTAAGTCTGTGTAATCCACACACATTCTCATTATTCCATTAGGTTTTGGCACCAATACAACATTTGCCACCCAATCAGGATATTGGCATGGATGAATGAATCCTGCTTCCGATAGCTTTTTTACCTCTTCTTCTGCAGCTTTGTTACGGACTTCACCAACATTTCTTTTCTTTTGCCTGACAGGCTTCAATTCAGGCTTAACATTGAGCTTGTGAACAGCCACTTCCGGATCAATCCCTGGCATTTCTTCAACTTCAAATGCAAAAACATCTTTGTATTGTCTAAGTAAGGCNGAAAATCTTTATATTGTCTAAGTAAGGCTCTTATCTCTGCCCCAACATGTTCGTCAGGTGCTTGTCCAATCTTGACTGTTCTATCAGGCTTCATCTCATCCAACACAAAATCTTCCTGCTCACCTCCAGTTTGAGGTCTTGGGGCTTGATTCAAACTATGAACAGCCATAACTTGGTCCTTGGGAGCTTCTTCTACTTTCCTTTTCTTACTTGGTTCACCACTTTCACTTGACCAGGCTTCCGCTTTTAATGTGGTCACATAACACTCTCTTGCCAGTTGTTGGTCCCCATGAATTGTTCCCACAGTACCATTGTTACACTCATACTTCATGAGCATTAGGTGGGTAACGATAACTACCCTGATAGCATTAAGTGTTGGCCTTCCAAGAATCACATTGTATGCCTGTAGCTCTTTCACCACAAGGAACTTGACGAACATGTTTCGAGCACAGTCTTTATCACCGACTCGAACTAGCAAAGTCACCGTTCCCAAGGGATTGATAATTCCTCCTCCAAACCCAATGATGGGGTGATGGATTGGTTCTAACTTCGATGAATCATACTTCAACTTCCTCTAACAACTGTAACTGATTATATCAGATGAACTTCCCGTGTCAACAAGTATTCTCTTTACATTCATATTTGCCACTTTCAGCTCTATTACCAGGGGATCATCATGAGGTGTTCGAACTTTACCCCGGTCCCTGTCACTGATCAGTACTTCCGGAAATTTAACTTTAGCATCTTCCCCAGTCTCGGGCGATGATTCCCGGACTAGGCGTCGCACATATTCCTTACTTCCCTTCATAGTAGGACCTCCAGCAGCAAAGCCCCCAGAGATTACATAGACAACATCTTCCGTCTCATAGCCCTCCTTTGTCACCTCATTTTTAGAGTCTGACTTCTGCTTGGCACTCTTGTCAGAGGACTTGATTAAATGTTGACTAATCTTCCCTTTAGCAGCAAGAGCTTCAAGGGTTCTTCGAAGATTGAAGCAATCATTGGTATGATGCCCCACATCTTTGTGAAAGTAGCAGTATTTACTTGAATCTCGATCTTCTTTTGCACTTCTCAATGGAGGTGGATCATCAATGTCAATTTTCCCTCGGATCTCCTTAAAGACTGAATGGAGATTCTTAGTGAATTCAACTCTCGGCGCATTATTCGCCTTTCTCTTCCTGTTTTGATCATTTGACTTGTTTGATGAGCCAGCCATCCAGGTGGCATTTCTCTTCTGATCTTTGTTTTTTGATCCGTGATCATTCTTCTTGTCCTTGCGGGTGGAAGCGCATAGCTCCTGAGCATGGATGAAGCATTCAGCCTCCTCCAGAATCCCCTTCAAGGTTTTACAATTCCATCACGGTGCCCTCTGAAGAAGCTATCAAAAGCAACTCCTTCAGAAAGGTCAGGTATCTGCAATGATTCAAGATTGAACCTTTGGACGTAACTTCTTAATGATTCCTTCTCACCTTGCACAATCTTGGCTAAGTGCATACTCGTCTTCTTCTCACGTTAGTTAGCCATGAAATGATGTACAAAGGTTGTACTCAACTCATGGAAACTGTTAATGGATTGGTCAGGTAAACTATTAAACTACTTCTGAGCTATTCCCTTAAGTGTTGCTGGGAAATAGCGGCACCAAGTTGCGTCATCCAAACCTTGAAAATACATCAAGTGTTTGTATGTTGCCAAATGTTCTTCTAGATCAGTTGTTCCATCAAAAGCCTCTACATTAGGCATCTTAAACTTAACTGGGCGAGGAGCCATCATGATTGATGCAGCAAATGGGGTTGTCCAATTCATAGACATAGAACCCGCTTTATCCCCGATGATCCCCGTAGGATCATTAGGTTTCTGCTTGGCCATATAAAGCTCCTCGGGTCTCACCCTGTTTTCCCAGTATTGGATCATTTGCTCTCTTCTAGCTTGATCTGCTTTCTCAGCTTTCTTCTTCTCAATCTTGTATCTCAGATTCTCTTCATCATCACGCTTATCTGATTCAAGAGTGAATGGATGTGAATCAGACATCTCTTTGGTTGCAGTTGAACCCGATGAGTCAGAGCGACTCTGTTCACGTTGGGCTCGTTTGGAGTTCTAATATTCTCTTGCATCTCTGCTAGATGCCCTCTTTTCATTGATAACTTCTCTCGCATCCTTACTCAAAGTTCTCTTAGCCTCAAGATACTCTCTAGCATCATGAGCTAATGACTTTTTGAATTCAATGAATTCTCTAGCATCGGATCTTGTCCTGCTTACTTCAGTTTGTCCTTTTGCCACCTCCCGTTTTGGTTTATGCTTAGGAGTGACATGATACTTTCTGAGTGTACCCCAATGAGCTTTCAATGGAGTTCTTTGCTTCTTAATTTTTTCAACTTTCTCTTGGAAAGTTAATCTTCCTTCACCTTGATCTTCCTGATACATCTTTCCTTTAAGCTTTCTTTGACAAGGATCATCCTCCTCATGACTTCTCTTGGAGGAATGCTCCCGTAGAGCATCCGTAAAGGACTCTTTGAGACCTTCCAAGATACTCTTGAGTTGACCCATAGTCACGGGTTGATCCTCTATTGCTTTCCCCTTAGGAGAGCCAGTTCCTTGTCCGGTTTCATAGTTCTCGGATTAATCAAGGTACCGAGTCTCATCCTCGGTTGGAAGTAAACCACCAGTCATCCTTAGGTGCTCTCCCCTTTGACGGCACCAAATGAGGTAGAATGAGTTCCTGGTAGGGTCTTTTCAACTGAATACGTGGAGAGGGAACTAGAGGGCTACACTTCGGACGGACAGTTCGTTGTTGGCTTGTTCACTTCTTGACGGCACGGAACTTGATTCCTGCAAAACAAGGGAATAATATCCTCGTAGGATTTTTTCCCCCTCCGATGCTTAAGTAAGTATTTGTATGAGGATTAAGGCAAATTAACAATAATTAATGATTTGGTAATCTAGAGAGGGAAACTAGTGAGAGAAATTCTCTTAGTGTGATGTAAGAATGAATGAAGATTGAATATTGAATGTTGAATGCCCCCAAAAAAATGATTTTGAGGGGTATTTATAGCCTTTAGGTTTGAAGGCCAACAAATAGGACGATGACATTTGTCATCGTCTAATTGGTTGATGCTTGATCAAGTCTTATGGGCTTTTACATTCTAGCCTCAAGGCCCAAATTCCTTCTTTTGTCCTACTTTGTAGCCTCGAATAGGATTGCGACACGTGGCAGAGGTTTCTCTTCTTTTAAATATTTGTTGTGGACACGTGGCCCAATCTTACAACAACACGTGGCCGTGTGGAGCCCACCTTGGTGGTCCAGTCATTGCCAAGTGGCAGTGCCACCTGGACTTTTAGTGGACACGTGACCCAGTATTATGCTAACACGTGGTATGATTTGGCGTGCCACATCAGAAATAATTCATCATCTTCGATTTGTTCAAAACCAAAAAATAATTCGAAAACCCAAAATTGGGAAACAACCAACAAAATTAAAACCCCATCAAACAAATATAAAAAATTAATCAAAATTAGAATAAAAAAACAATAAATAACAAGAAAAATAAAAATCAGAATCAATGAAACACAAAACATGCGAATTCAGAATTGTTATGATACATTTAATTAGGGTTTAAAAAATCGCCCAAGCCTCGAAAACAATCGAAAAAATTAGGGGTTTTCGATTAACTAACCTCAAAAGATAGATCTTGAAGAAAAATCGTCCAAGCTTCGAAATCACCTCAAAGTCGTCTAAAATTGCTCGAAATTGCTTCAAAATTGTATCAAACAAATCAAAGTAAATAAATCAATTTCAAACTAACAACAGCAAGAAAAAAAAACGAAAACAATCGGGAAAAAAAAATTACAATCGAAATAAAAAAAAACAAAAAAGAAAAAAACAATTAAAGGAGGTAGTACCTTCAAATGGGGAGGGACGAATGAGAATGAGAGAGGAAAGAGGCAAGAATGAGAGAAGAAAGAGGTGAGAATGAGAATGAGAGGGAAAGATGCGAGAATGAGAGAGGGAGTTAGGGTTAGAGAGATTGATAGGGAGAAAGATTAGAAAGAAGGGGAGGTGGAAAAATGAGGGAGAATGAAGGGGAGTTAGGGTTAGGTACTAATATTATGGGCTTGGGCTAAGGGTTATTTTAGCTGGTTTGGGGTTTGATTATTTGCTGCGGTTCAACCGCAGCAAATAACATAAAAAAACCGTAGCAAATAGTTTCAATGATTATAAAATATATATATATATATTATTTACTGCAGTTCTTTAAAAATCTCAAAGAACAGCAGCAAATATGACGCAGCAAATATAGATTTTTGTACTAGTGTGGATTCACCCCATAAACAACTTCAAATGGTGAATGTTTGGTAGCATAAGTAGGTGACCTATTATAAGCAAACTCAGGATGTGCCAGTTTTCAATATCAATCCTTCTAAGTCTTGCTAACCCATTCAGACAACAATACTCCCAGTGTCTAGTTTGTTGCTTTAGTTTGCCCATCAGTTTGAGAATCATATGAAGTACTGAAGAGTAATTTTGTGCCTACCAACTTCGACAGTGACTTCCAAAAGTAACTCATGAATTTTGTATCCCTGTCACTCACAATGGTTTTAGGAATTCCATAAAGTCTTACCACATCTCTGAAATACAAGTCTGCAACATTAATAGCATCATCTGTCTTATGGCAAGGTGTAAAATGAGCCATCTTTAAAAATCTATCCACCACCACCATAATAGAATCTTTGCTTCTTGCAGTTCCAGGCAATCCAACAATAAAATCCATAGAGATATCTTCCCAAGGACCTTCAGGAATAGGCAATGGAGTATATAAACCCTGATGAAAAGTAGCCTTAGCCTTTTGACAAACAGCACATTGAGAAATCACAGCTTCAACATCCACAATCATCTTAGGCCAATAAAAATATTCTTGCAACATACTCAAAGTTTTAGAAATACCAAAATATCCTTCAAGTTCTCCCCCATGCGTCCCTCTCACAAACAACTCCCTGACAGAACAATTAGGAACACACAACTGATTTCCCTTGAATAAGAAACCATCATGCATCACAAAAGAACCAACAACTCCATTGTCCATTTGTTGTAATATAGGATCGAAATTATGATCATGCTCATAATAGGTTTTAATCATATCCAATCCCAGTAACTTGCAATTCATAACACTAATAAGAACATAACTCTTGGAAAGCACATTTGCCACTACATTAGACTTACCCTCTTTATACTTTGATGAAAAGTTACAGGATTGTAGAAATTCCACCCACTTGGCATGTCTAGGACTCAACTTCTGCTGGCCATTAGTGTGCTTCAGTGCCTCATGATCAGAATGTAGAATGAAGTGATTAGGTCTTAGATAATGACTCCAATGATCAAGAGCTCTAACAATGGCATAAAACTCCTTATCATATGTGGAATAGTTCAACCTAGCTCCATTCAACTTCTCACTAAAATATGCAATAGGCCTCTTCCCTTGAACCAATACTGCTCCAATCCCCACATTACTTGCATTAGTTTAAGCTTCAAAAGGTATTGTAAAGTAAGGCAATGGAAGAATAGGTATGTGGCATAACAGCTCCTTGATTCTCTCAAATGTTTTCTACGCCTCCTTAGTCCACTCAAATGGCTTATCGTTCTTAATGCATTAAGTCATAGGAGCAACAATAGATGAGATGTGCTTAACAAAACTCCTATAAAACGAAGCCAATCCATGAAAAGCACAAACTTCTATGATGTTGGTCGGTGTTGGCTAAGTTTTAATTGGTTTAACCTTTGACTGATCAATTGATATCCCGTCTTTCGAAACTACATACCCCAAGAACGTCACACTGCTCACCATGAAATAAAATTTCTCCAGTTTCCCATAAAACTTTTGTTGTCTTAGACTTTCAAAAATCTCCCTTAGATGTTGTGGATGATCTTCATTGCTTCTATGATAAACTAGTATGTCATCTAAGTAAACAACAACAAACTTAAACTAGTATGGCTTCAAAACTTCATTCACGAGCCTCATGAAAGTGCTAGGAGCATTAGTAAGACCGAAAGGAATAAGTGGATAACTAACCACTCATAGGCACCCAATTAATTCTTCAAAGTTTTTTTCCACTCGTCACGTTCCCTCATTCGTATCTGATGATACCCACTTCACAAATCAATCTTGGAAAACACCTAAGAACCATACAACACACCAAGCAAATCGTCAAGCCTTGGAATAGGGAACCCGTACTTAATGGTGACAATATTCACTATTCTAAAATTAATACACATCCTCTAAGAGCCATCCTTCTTAGGAACAATCAGAGTAGGTACGACACAAGGGCTCATACTTTCCCTTACACAGCCATGTTGCATCAGCTCCTTAATCTGCCTTTGAATTTCCTTAGTCTCCTCTAGATTGCATCTATAAGATGGCTTGTTGGGAATTTGAGCTCCAAGAACCATATCTATCTGATGCTCAATACCCCTGATAGGAGGCAATCTTGGTGGAAAATCATTTGGAAATACATCTATAAATTAATTCAGCAATGGTTGTAATACATGAGGGATTTTAAGAGATTACTCCTCCACTTCCTTTTCCACGAGCACAAACACCTTTCACACTCATTCAACTCCTTTTCTACCTCCTTAGGACTCGTCAAAAGCACCCCATTCTTATTCTCCATAATTACTTGTTTCTTGACATTCGTTACTTTAAGAGGTTTTAGTATAATGGGATTATCATTCACATGTTCCTTGATGATATAAGCATTAGTTCTACCATAAAACTTTGCAAATCTATCATACTTCCAGGGCCTATCTAGTAATATATGACATGCAACCATAGGGCACACATAGTATAAAACACTGTCTTCATATTGACCATCCTTAAAATTGACCAAACCTTGCTTTGTTACCTTCACATTATTGGTTTGCTCAATCAATGCACCCTGTAAGGTTGAGGATGATTATGAGTAGGATAGTTGAGCTTCTGAATCAACAATGTATAAACCACATTTTTACAACTACCACTATCAATAATCACATCACAACGTTTACCTTGGACATCACACCTAGTCACGAAAATTTTGTTTCTCTGACTCTCCTTCATTGGTATTGGTTTGGTCTGTAGAACTCTCCTCAGCACTAAAGCCTGATCTTGCGTCTCTGCCTCTACTTCCTCTATATCATTTCTACTTTTATCCTCCTGTGGTTCCAGATCCTCAAGCTCCCCTTCTTCAAGAAGAACATCTAGGTAAGAATCTTCAATTTCATGTGCCTTTCTTAAGGTTATCACTTTGGAACTTGGACAATTCTTTTGCAGGTGCCCATAGCCTTGACACATAAAACACTTTCTTTTGTCATTAGGAACAAAACAAATCTTAGTTGGATTGGTAACCCTTTACCTTTCCACGTTTACACTTTTAGGTTTAGGATTTGGTGTTTGAGTGTACACCACTTCCTTTTCCCTCCTTGATTCATAGCTTTTGAAAAAGGTTTTAGGTTTCTTCCAATTTCCCTGCTTCTCCATTCTTAGTGCCACCTTGCAAATCTCTTCAAAGGTCTAATAGGGTTGTAATTCCACTTTCTCCCTCTAATAGAATCATCCAAACGTGGAATAAATCTAGCAACCTTATGATCCTTCTTTTCCTCAATGTCACACATAATTGACATCTTTTCAAACTCATTGATGTATTCTTCCACACTCTTTTGATTATGCTTCAAAGCATGTATCTTTTAAACATTATTTTGCTCATATTAATGTGGAACGAATCTCCTTTTGGGTTCTCTCTTCAGATTCGTCCACGATCGAATTTATTTTCGATTTACCTTCCTTCTTTCTTTTCCTCTACATTCCTTCATACCAAAGATTTGCATATGATATGAGTTTCAATTCTGCTACTTTGAATGATTTATGATCATCATACTCCTTGTAATTGAAAACTCTTTCTGTTCTCCTAAGCTAGTCAACGAAAACTTCAGGATCCAACCTTCCATTGAATTCAGGAACACCCAATTTGAAGTTTCGATCGTCATCCTTTTGCTTGCCACGCCTTTTATGCCTTTTTCAACCATCATCATCACTTGAAATTGAAAAATCAATCCTTCTAGGCTTGCGTGCACTCCTATATGATTCTTCATCATCAGAACTTGAATTTGATTCATCAATTTCGTAAGTCTTCTTTGAATTTTTCGAACTACCTCCCCTTTAGGTATTTTCGAATTTCCTTTAAAAAAAATTTTCTTCTCTTTTTCTTTTTCATTCAATCTTGCAAATTCATTTTATATTTTTTTAATAATCATGTTTCTATGGTTTTAATCATATTTTATTAAAGTTATGAATTAGTTTGAAGCATGAATTTATTTGTTGATAATGAAATTTTAAATTAGGGTTTATGAAATTTTTGATTTTATGGTTTTAATGTTTAAACTTCAATATTATGATCATGAATTGTTGTTGGGTGAATTTATGATGATTTTATGAAGTTTAGATTGATTTTTAAAGGCTTTAAACATAAATTATATCGTTGTCCAAATTTTGTAATCATGAAAATCAATAGAATAAATATTATGAACATATTTTGTTTTATGAAAAATTGTTCTAAAGCATATTGATTCATGATGTTGGTTGACTGTAAAAGAATTTTATCATGAATTAATGATGTTTTTATTAGTTTTTGATGAGTTTTAGATGAATAAATAAAGCTGTAAATTTTTATTAACACATGTGTATGCCCAATAAAAAAAATAACATGTAATATAGTAGGATATAATTATTTGTAATGAATCTAAGTATTGTATATTGATCTTAGGACATGACTATAGTGTTTTATGATAAAAATATGATATTTAAAAAGGTTTAAGAGTGTTTTTAAGGAAGTTTACAAAGCTGCCATTTTTGGAAAATTACCGAAAATCAAGAATTTTGCAATAGAAAAATTAAAATAAAGTATGGAATTGAATAGTGACCATATAGGGAATGTTTTGGATAATTTTCCAATGTAGAAAGTTAGTTTAGAGTTGTTGTAGAACTTAGTCGACAAGGTTTTAATTTAGTTTCGGTTTTCTCTATGTAGACAACTTCTGTCTAGCTGACTTTTAGAACTTGTGGCGGATCATCACTACAACACAAGGTACTTAAGTACTAAAGATAAACATAGAAACTAGATTCATGCTTGTTTAATCTATTATGATCCGTTGTTGTTGCTTGATTTGCTTGTGAATTGACATGCATGACAAGTTTTATTAGAAGCATTATTTTATATTGTTTTGACAGTCCACATTTATAATGATATAAATTCTTCAAGAGTGAATTGGAATGTTATGATCAGTTTAAAATTGGTCAATAGCTTATTGAAGAAGAAAGACAGTTATTTAAGTTGGTAAGTTACTTAATCAACAAGCAAAGTAGTTTGTGAATTTTTATTCACACAGTTAAAAGAAGTTAATGAGCAAATATTTTTATACATGTTGCCAATCACAGTTTAATGTGTGGTCAAGGAAAAAGGTATATAGTTAGCCACTCACAGTTAATGTGTGGCAAAGGAAGTTTAGTTCAATTAAAGGACACACACAAGATTATTTTAGAATCACCTTAAATCAAACATAATTAATATGATTTTGTTTGATTCTATGCATGTTTTATGTGTTATTATGTGTAAGNTTAGGGTTTATGAAATTTTTGATTTTATGGTTTTAATGTTTAAACTTCAATATTATGATCATGAATTGTTGTTGGGTGAATTTATGATGATTTTATGAAGTTTAGATTGATTTTTAAAGGCTTTAAACATAAATTATATCGTTGTCCAAATTTTGTAATCATGAAAATCAATAGAATAAATATTATGAACATATTTTGTTTTATGAAAAATTGTTCTAAAGCATATTGATTCATGATGTTGGTTGACTGTAAAAGAATTTTATCATGAATTAATGATGTTTTTATTAGTTTTTGATGAGTTTTAGATGAATAAATAAAGCTGTAAATTTTTATTAACACATGTGTATGCCCAATAAAAAAAATAACATGTAATATAGTAGGATATAATTATTTGTAATGAATCTAAGTATTGTATATTGATCTTAGGACATGACTATAGTGTTTTATGATAAAAATATGATATTTAAAAAGGTTTAAGAGTGTTTTTAAGGAAGTTTACAAAGCTGCCATTTTTGGAAAATTACCGAAAATCAAGAATTTTGCAATAGAAAAATTAAAATAAAGTATGGAATTGAATAGTGACCATATAGGGAATGTTTTGGATAATTTTCCAATGTAGAAAGTTAGTTTAGAGTTGTTGTAGAACTTAGTCGACAAGGTTTTAATTTAGTTTCGGTTTTCTCTATGTAGACAACTTCTGTCTAGCTGACTTTTAGAACTTGTGGCGGATCATCACTACAACACAAGGTACTTAAGTACTAAAGATAAACATAGAAACTAGATTCATGCTTGTTTAATCTATTATGATCCGTTGTTGTTGCTTGATTTGCTTGTGAATTGACATGCATGACAAGTTTTATTAGAAGCATTATTTTATATTGTTTTGACAGTCCACATTTATAATGATATAAATTCTTCAAGAGTGAATTGGAATGTTATGATCAGTTTAAAATTGGTCAATAGCTTATTGAAGAAGAAAGACAGTTATTTAAGTTGGTAAGTTACTTAATCAACAAGCAAAGTAGTTTGTGAATTTTTATTCACACAGTTAAAAGAAGTTAATGAGCAAATATTTTTATACATGTTGCCAATCACAGTTTAATGTGTGGTCAAGGAAAAAGGTATATAGTTAGCCACTCACAGTTAATGTGTGGCAAAGGAAGTTTAGTTCAATTAAAGGACACACACAAGATTATTTTAGAATCACCTTAAATCAAACATAATTAATATGATTTTGTTTGATTCTATGCATGTTTTATGTGTTATTATGTGTAAGATTATTTTAGAATCACCTTAAATCAAACATAATTAATATGATTTTGTTTGATTCTATGCATGTTTTAGGTGTTATTATGTGTAAGTCATAACATTATTAAACTAGTTAATCACGTAAAGTGAAAGAGGATTCGCACCAAAACTCTTAGAACGTATATACCTTGAGTATGAACAATGGGGGGAGTCGTATGGAACAAAGATCTATGACTTCTGATTGGAGTACAAGACGTTTGTACTCTTTTTTATTTTAATGCGCTGGAATTCTGTCACTCTATGTGACGTAGGTAATACCTTCTTGGAGTTTCTCCCAAGTTCGTGCCCAATAGGGCGATTTTAAAGGAAATTAAACCCGTTTGATGCGAAATCGAAAGTTTAAATTTAATAATTAATTTGTTTAAGTTGAGTCAATGCACAGGTGAAGAGTTATCTAAAGTAAGGTATGTGTATGCTTTCATTTTATTTTATGTTTTTCTTGTTGCATAGTTTATAGTAGTTATGTACTCAGCTTTGCTGACTATTTGTTTGTGTGCATGGCTTTGTCTTGGTCTTGGCCCTACGATGACCCACTTGTTGGCGAGTAGTTGTCTAGAATAAGAAAAACTATAGGTACAAGTAGGCATAAGTCATTCATGTTGGGCTGGAGTGAGAGTGCTTGCATTGTAGTCTTTGTAGTTTCTTAATTTAATTGCTTATGGATTTATTTAACTATTATTGGATTTTTTTTATTTTTGGAAGTTTAATTTTTGGTTTTGAAGGGCTATTAATTGGTTCTGAAGTGTAATAAAATTTTAAGTTAATTTTTCTTTTGGTTGTTATGGTTTGATTTTAGTTTGAGATTATTTTTTAGCTTTAAGTTTTTAAATTGGTTTGGTTTTAATGAATGCCGCTGTAGTACTTTGATAAATGCCTTAGCCGTTGTCACAGTGGCAGTAATGCTTTGGTTTTTAATTTCCTCGTTAATTAGGAGTGTTAATAACTATTATTCTTTATTATTCTTAATATGTTTTTCCGGAAAATCTAAAGCAGAAAGTTAGAAAATTCTAGGGCGTTACAAAGTGGTTACCAGAGCTAAGTTTTCAAAATAAAATAAAATTTTATTTTGGGGGTACTCTAAGTTTTATAATGGGAAAGAGGAATTTCTTGTTTTGGAAAGTTAATGGAAATAGAAATTTTTCTAAAAATAGTAATTTTCGAAAATAGAAAGTTTTGAAATGTAATATTTTAAAATCATTTACATGTGCAGGTATGCAAGGAAAGCAGGTATGTACTATGTGCTATTGCATTAATATCATGTGGTGAGTTTGGGTAGGAAGTTCGGGCATGTAGGATAGGCTTTATTTTTGTTCTTTCATGCGTTTAAGTACATGTTTTGAGTTGTTGCTTATGTGATTAGTTATGTGTAAAAGAAATTGTATGTTAGCCACCACACCTTTTTGTTTTGGAACTGTTAGTTTGGTTTTGTTGTGGGAAGGATAGCCCATTAGTTTTAAGTGTTGTCCAGGATGGTGGGTAACATGCCTCGTTAAGATACTCAGATGAGGACATTGGAAAAGAAGGACTATGAGAGTCCACCCCAATATGTTTGGAAGATACGATTTTATTGTTGGTACATGAGTATGGTGTTGAAGCTACCACTGTGGGACCAACTTGATCATGTGACTGCTCTAATTGTTAGTTGTTTGCCAAACGGTCCACCGTACCTGGAGATTAAGGCAATGTTCAGTGACTTTCATTTTGTTGCAGGACTTCCAAACTACACAAAGTATAAAGATTCAATTGGTCATTTGGAAGGTTATATTGCAAGGAAGGGAAAGGAGTTCTAGGAGTCGAATGCAAGTAAGGAGACCCCACCCACACCAAGCCCAAGTGATCAGGAAGATAATGAGATAGTTTTAAAGGAAACTGCTTCTAGTTCTCGATGTTATGAATCGAGGGATAGCTCGTGTTATGAGATCGAGAATCCAAATCCAGTAATCCCGATGTATGTAGAAATATGGAGGATATGGGGGATGATGTGAAGGATGATCCCGAGTTTATGCCTAAGAAATATGTAATGTCGAAGGACAAAAAGGGTAATGTTAAGGTTTAGAATTTTGTTATAGATATGAGTTAGTTAATATTGTTTAGCGAGAAACCACTGATAAAGTAAGGGTGATACAAGCAAAGATTCAAGTGGCACAAGATAGACAAAAGTCTTATGCAAACCAAAAACGCAAGGAAGTTGTGTTTGAAGTTGGTGAGTAGGTGTTACTTAAAGTATCACCAATGAAAGGTGTAATGAGGTTTGGAAAGAAGGGAAAATTAAGCCCGAAATATATAGGACCCTATGAGATCTTGCAAAGGGTTGGAAAAGTTGCCTATAAGCGAGCATTACCAATGGAGTTGAGCAAAGTTCACCATGTCTTTCATGTGTCTCAACTAAGAAAATATGTTCCAAATGAGTCACATGTGTTACAGCCTGAAACAATAGAGTTAGACCAGAGTTAGACCTATGAAGAGAGGCCAATTAAGATCTTTAATAGTAAGGTTCGGGATACTCGTAGGAAAAGTGTCAAAATAGTGAAGGTGTTGTGGTCTAACCAAGAAACCGAAGAAGCTACTTGGAAGGCTGAAGATATGATGAGAGAAAAGTATCCACATTTATTTCTGGTTAGTAGATAGAGTTGTAGGGACGTAACTCGATTTTTAAGGGGGTAGAGTGCAATATAATTTCGAGCGTTTTACCCTCAATTTTGCAAGTTTTACGAGTTTTTACGTCTTTTTAGTAAAGTTTTATGTCTGTTCACTAAAATGTTGTCAAGCAAAGGTTGGGTTAAATGTTTATAGTCTACAACAACGTAGTGTCATAATGAAAAATCTTGAAGTAAACGTAGTCTCTATTCAAATTGCATACAATAATTTACATAAAGTTTCGGGACAAAACTTCTTTTAAGGGAGGTAGACAATAAACACCCCATAATTTCACGTATTTTAAGGAGTTATTTCGTGTTTTATATGTATATTTTTAATATTATATTGAGATACTATATTGAATAAGAATATAAACAAAGGAAATTTAAATGAATTTTAATTAAAAAAATTATTTTATGTTTATAAATAATATTTTATGTTTTATTAAATATTTTGAAAAGTTTGTAAAAATAAAATTTTTAGAGTTTCCTATATTATTTTTAAAACAAGGGCATAAAAGTAATTTCAAGCACTAAAGGTATTTATGTAATTGCACCAAATCCTACTTTGGGGCCTATAAATACTCCTTAAAACCCTAATTTTCATATTTAAATTGCAACTTTATGATTTAGTATTCCAAAAAATTTTGAGACAGAGAGAAGAAAAAGAGTTTTTGAAAAAAAAGAGCGGACGAATTTCCGGGAAAGAAAAAATAACCTTCGCCTTAGTCGACAAGGTTTTAATTTAGTTTCATTTTTCTCTATGTAGGAAACTTCGATTTAGTTGACTTTTAGAAGTTATGGCGGATCACCACTACAACACAAGGTACGTAAGTACTAAAGACAAACATAGAAACTAGATTCATGCTTGTTTAGTCTATTATGATCTGTTGGTGTTGCTTGATTTGCTTATGAATTGACATACATGACAAGTTTTATCAAAAGAATTATTTTATATTATTTTGACATTCCACATTTATAATGATATAAATTCTTCAAGAGTGAATTGGAATGTTATGATCAGTTTAATATTGGCCAATAGCTTATTGAAGAAGAAAGATATTTATTTAAGTTCGTTAGTTACTTAATCAACAAGCAAAGTAGTTTGTGAATTTTTATTTAAATTGGTTTGATTTTAAAGACTTCTGCTATAGTACTTTGATAAATGCCTTAGCCGTACCACAGTGGCGGTAATGCTTTGGTTTTTTTGTTGTTAATTCGGAGTTTTAATAACTATTATTCTTTATTATTTATAATATGTTTTCCCGAAAACTTAGAGCAGAAAGTTAGGAAATTTCAGGGTGTTACATGAAGCCACTCACAATTTAATTTGTTGACAAGGAAAAGATAATTAGTTAGCCACTCACAGTTAATGTGTGGTACAAGAAGTTCAGTTTAATTAAAGGACACACAGGATTATTTTTACAATCACCTTAAAACAAAGATAATTAATATGGCTTGTTTGATTCTATCATGCTTTTATGTGAGGTTTTATGTGAGTCATAACAATGTTAAGTCGGTTAATCACGTAAAGTGAAAGAGGATTCGCACCTAAACTCTTGGAACGTATGTACCTTGAGTATGAACAATAGGGGGGAGTCGTGTGAAACAGTGATCTATGACTTCTAATCGGGGTACAAGACGTTGTAGTC
This sequence comes from Suaeda aralocaspica, assembly GCA_016808085.1. Classification (NCBI taxonomy): domain Eukaryota; kingdom Viridiplantae; phylum Streptophyta; class Magnoliopsida; order Caryophyllales; family Amaranthaceae; genus Suaeda; species Suaeda aralocaspica. The sequence continues at coordinate 74,652 of PYUH01001178.1, read as the reverse complement.
TTTTATATTTTTAATGTGCTGGAATTTCGTCACTTTATGTGACATAGCTAACACCTTCCTAGAGTTGCTCCCATGTTGGTGCCCAATAGGGCGATTTTAAAGGAAAGGAAACTCGTTCGATGCGAAATCCAAAGTTTAACTACAACAAGTAGTGTTGTTTGAGTTGAGTCTATGCACAAGTGAAGAGTTGCCAACAGTAAGAAGTATGTGAGTTATGCTTTTAGTTTATTTTCATTATAAATCATGCTTTGCATAGTCTTTGGTATTTATGTACTCAGCTTTGATGATTGTTTGTTTTGTGTGCATCGCTATGTTTTAGACTCGGCCCTACGATGACCCAGTTGAGTCTAGAATAAGAGAAAGCTACAGGTACAAGTGGAGTGTGAGCGCTTGCATTGTAGTTTTCGTAGTTATATGAACTTGATACTTCTTATTGCTTTTGTTGGATGTTGACTTTTATTTCTGAAGTTTAAAGTTTATTTGGTTTTGAAGGGCCATTAAAATGGTTCCGAAGTGTAATAAAGAATTATTTGGTTTTCTTTTGATTTTGACTTTGATTTGTTTTAAGTTTATTTCAAGTTTCGTTTTGAGTTTTAATTTGGTTTTGGTTTTTGAAGACTTCCGTTGTAGTACTTTGATAAAAGCCTTAGCCATTATCATGGTGGCGGTAATACTTTCGTTTTTCCTAGTGAATTAGGAGTTTTTCCTATTTAATAACCGGAAAATCTAGAGAAGGATGTGGGATTGAGGGTGCTTAGCTTTAATCAATTCATAAAATTATTCGACTTAGATCGATTTTTTTGGTGCTTGGCTTTAGAGAAAACCGAACGAAGGACTTATCCTTGTGAGGGACGATTTTCTTATCAACATTCACATCAACTTTTGGTGCTCTCGTTGAGAGGACATTAATCCTCAAGGTTATTGGTATCAATTTCATTGTTGAAACAAAAGTAATCATGTCAGGTGATGAAGTAAATACTCCTAAGATCACCACGGAGGAGTTGTGCAAACACATCGAAGAACTAAAGGCTATGTTTGAGGCCACCATGAAAGACTTTGCCGAAAAATTAAAATCACCAAGCAAGTCTAAGGGTGTAAGTAAAGGGGAGACGGATTCTAGCTCTGATGATGAGCAAGCAAGCTCAAGGAGTGCACGAAAACCTAGGAAACAATATTCATCAAGTTTTAGTATGAAGAGCCTATGAATAGGCGTAGAAAGAAGGAAAAGCCTAAAGATGATGATCGCAATCTTCAACTAGATATTCCTGAATTCAGTGGAAGTTTGGATCCTAAAAAATTCTTGTATTGTTTAAGAAGGATTGAACGAATCTTTAAATATAAAAAGTATGATGATCGAAAATCATACAAGATTGCAGAATTAAAAATTGACTGGCTTGGCTAGCTTGTGGCTTGAAGGTATGCAAAAGAAAAGAAAGAAGGATGGGAAGTCCAAAGTAGCCACTTGGACGAAATTAAAGAAGGAGATGAGGAGACATTTTGTTCCTCAAGATTACGAGCAAGGTAACTTCATAAAGATGCATACTTTAAGGTAAGATCGAAAATCAGTTGAAGAATATACATCTGAATTCCTCAATTTGATCACCATCTACGATCTAGAAGAAAAAGAGGATCACCAAGTTGCTCGTAATGTTGCTGGTCTAGATGAGAAAATAAGAGAAAAGGTGGAATTACAACCTTATTGGACCTTTGATGAAGTTTGCAAGGTTGCATCTAGGGTTGAGAAGCAATTTTCGAAAAGACCAAGTACTTTTTCGAAACCCTTTGTGAAGAAAGAAGGTGCCATTGTTTCATTTAAACAAAATTTCGATTCCACTTCAAAACCTCCTCCATATATCAAGGATAAAGGCTCTGCTACTAAGCCTCCACCCCCTGATCAATGCACATGTTTCAAGTGCAAGGGTCAAGGCCATATCTAGAAGGATTGTCCTCATTCAAGGGTTCATACTACTCGAAATTGGGCAGATGATGAAAACTTTGAAGAAGAGGAGAATGAGCAACAGGAGGATGGCGGAAATTATGATACTTAGGAAGAGGAGATTGAGGAAATTGCTCCTGAGGTGCATGGCCAGAGTTTAGTCCTCCGAAGGGTTTTGCAATCTAAAGTTGCGCCACCTACAGAGAATCAGAGGGATAAAATTTTCATCACCAGGTGCAATGTTCTAGGAAGATTATGTGATCTGATAATTGATTAAGGTAGTTGCACTAATGTAGTCTCCACAGTATTGATCAACAAATTGGAGATTCCTACCACTGAACATCCTCAACCATACAAGTTGCATTGGCTCAGTAACACAAGTGACGTCAAGGTGAACAAACGGGCTCTAGTTAGTTTCAAGATTGGAAATTTCGAGGATCAGGTGCTCTGTGATGTGTGTCCTATGGATGCGTGCCATATATTGCTTGGAAGACCGTGGCAATATGATAGATTCGTACAGTTTGATAGGAGAACAAACATATACATCATTAGGAAACAGGCACAAGGAAAACCAGTTGCGCTGAAACCTTTAGAAAGTTCGAAATTTTCAAAAGATGTGAGCAATAAGAAGGGTGTTTTTTTTATTGATAAGAAAGCCATGGTGCAAGAGGTAAAGAATTGTGAGAAGTTCTATGTGTTGATGGCTAAGGAAGTGCAAGAGAAAGCAACAAGCATCCTTCGTGAATTGCGCCCCTTGTTGTACGAATTTCAAGACATATTTCCTGAAGAATTACCACCAGGGTTGCCACCCATTAGAGGAATTGAACATCAGATTGATTTGGTTCCTGGAGCTCAAATTCCTAATAAACCAGCTTACAGGTGCAATCCAGAAGAAACAAAAAAAATTCAAAGACAGATTGAAGAGTTGATGGCAAGAGGGTATGTTAGGGAAATCATGAGTCCATGTGCAGTACCAACATTGATTGTTCCTAAAAAGGATGGATCATGGAGAATGTGCATTGATTCTAGAGTTGTGAATAACATCACCATCAAATACAGGTTTCCTATTCCTCGATTGGATGATTTATTGGATGAATTATTTGGCTCACAAGTGTTTACCAAGATTGATTTGAGGATTGGTTACCACCAAATCAGAATGAAGGAGGGTGATGAATGGAAGACAGGGTTCGAAACTAAACTAGGACTCTATGAATGGTTAGCTATGCCGTTTGGTCTTACAAATGCTCCTAGTACTTTTATGAGATTTATAAATGAAGTTTTGAAGCCTTTCATTGGAAAGTTTATGGTTGTATACTTGGATGATATATTGGTATGTAGTGCAAGTGTGGAAGATCATCTGCAGCATCTAAGAGAAGTGTTCAAAACTTTGAGAAAGAAGAGGTTGTATGCTATGCTCGAAAAGTGCTCGTTCATGGTCCCAAGTGTGACGTTCTTAGGTTACATTGTTTCTAAGGATGGTGTTTCAGTTGATCCTTCGAAAGTAGAAGCTATTAAATCATGGCCAGTTCCGAAATCTGTGACTGAGGTGCGTGCTTTTCATGGTTTAGCTTCTTTCTATAGAAGATTTGTGAAGAATTTCTCTTCTGTAGTAGCACCTATGACCGAGTGTATCAAGAAGAATAAGGAGAAGTTTGAATGGACCAAAGATGCGCAAAAGGCATTCGAATTGGTGAAGAAATTGCTTTGTCAAGCTCCTATCTTATCTTTGCCAGATTTTTTGAAACCTTTTGAAGTTGAGACGGGTGCTAGTGGCGTGGGGATTGGTGCAGTGTTGATTCAAGGTAAACGGCCTATAGCTCTTTTCAGTGAAAAATTGAATGGAGCAAGGTTGAATTACTCTACCTATGATAAAGAATTCTATGCTATTGTTCGAGCATTGGATCATTGGAGTCATTATCTGCGTCCAAGTCACTTTATATTGCATTCTGATCATGAGGCTCTGAAGCATATCAATGGCCAACATAAACTCAATCCAAGACATGCTAAGTGGGTTGAATTTTTACAGTCTTTTCACTTTTCATCAAAGTACAAAGAAGGCAAATCTAATGTGGTTGCTGATGTGTTATCAAGGAGGTATGCTTTAATTGGTATTCTTAATTTCAAATTGCTTGGTTTGGAGTTGATTACACAATATTACGAGCAAGATGAAGATTTTGGACCTATTTATTCACAAATTTCGAAGGGTTCAATGGGATCTTATGTGCTACATGATGGATTCTTATTCAAAGGGAATCTACTTTGCATCCCTAAGTGCAGTATTCGTGAATTGCTAATCAGAGAAGCACATTGGGGCGGAATTGCAGGTCACTTTGGTATTATAAAGACATTGACAATGTTGCAAGAGCATTTTTATTGGCCTAGAATGATTGCTGATGTGGAAACAGTAATATCACAAAGTGCTGTTTGTCAAAAAGCCAAGGCATCCTTCCATCAAGGATTCTACATGCCATTGCCAGTGCCAGAAGCTTCTTGGGATGATATTTCTATGGATTTTATAGTGGGATTGCCTAGAACTACAAGGCAAAAGGATGCTATAATGGTTGTGGTTGACGGGTTTTCGAAGATGGCTCACTTCATAACTTGCCACAAGACTGATGATGTTGTCAATGTTGCAGAATTGTAATTTCGAGACATTGTTAGGTTACATGGAGTTCCGAAAACAATTGTCAGTAACAGAGACACGGAATTTTATTTGTCTTCTCCTCCAGTGCTGGAAGAACTAATCAAGGAAAGCCACTTATTCTTTATATTGCCGCACAAAAATTCCTTAGGAGCATTATGTGCCCAAAAAACATGAACATGGCAAGGAAACTACTGTGTTTTACCAAAGTAGAACTTTAGTAAAAGCAGAGGTGATTTACTCACCCCTAGAAAGTTTGTCTTGCTTCAAAAGTTAAGACGCTAGAAGCAAGCTCGTATAGTTTATGTCGTTTCAAAAGTAGACCTAATTAAATATATATTATCAAGACCAATGCTTTCGGGTTTGTCCCTCAAAAAATTGTTAAAGGCCAACCAATAGCCAACTTCTTTGCAAATCATCCATTACCAATAGAATGGAAATTTTCATATGATGAGTTGCCAAGAGAAGGTGTGTATTTAATGTCGATATCTTGCCAACTTGGCAAATGTCTTTCGATTAGGCAGATCATCACAATGGAGCTCGAGCAAAGGTCATACTATTGTCCCCAAAAGAGCATGTGTTACCATATTCATTCGTACTCACTCAACTTTGCTCAAAGAATATGGCTGACTACCTAACTCTGATCTTAGGCCTTCAAATGGCTATCGAAATGGAAATAAAATAATTTAACATTTCTTTGGAGACTCACAATTGGTGGTCGTAAGTCAACTTTCCAGTGAATATGAAATCAACAAAGAAGACTTAGCTCCTTTCCAAGTGTGAAATTACGAAATTATAACATGTTCCGAGGAGTAGTGAATATGAAATCAACAAAGAAAAATTACTTCCCCTGCATAGGCTTGCATGAAAGTTATTAGACAAGTTTGAAACCAACGAAATTATAAAGTGTTTCAAGGAGTGTCAATAAGAAGGCTGATACACTTGCCAATCTTGCAATAACTTTAGCACTAGTGGCAAATGAGACTATGAAAACACCAATGTGTAATCAATGAGTTTTCTCGCTTGGTGAAGAAGAAAGTGATGAAAAGGTCAATTTAATATTTATTTACCAAATTGACAAAGAGAATCAACTATCAATTAAAAATTACTTAGAACATAAAAAGCTGCTAAGTGATCCAAAGCACATAACTGAGATACGTCATTGAGTTTCTCAATTTACATGTTACAAGAAAACACTAAAAAATAGTGAGTGAATATATATGAGACAATGTTATCTTTTCTATGTAGAAAACGAGAAATACATCACTTTGTGTTCTTACTCGTCTTGCATAAGAAAATATTATATAATATAAACTTATATACCATTTCTAAGAGGCAACTTTAAATCAAATAAACTCAAATATAAATCCAATCTAACAACATTTATGACAAACTTTTAAATTTGTGATAGAAATTTTTTATTTATTGATTTCATATCATAATTAACCCAAGGATTTGAATTCACACCTAATTATTAAAATAATTATGCCCAAGGCTAACCCATGCACCATACAATAGCTTAAAGGTTGGATACAAAGCTCAATAAGCCACAAAGTCTCCAACATGACGATGAGAATCTATGATGATTTGAATCATGAATAAGGCCATAAAATTGGGGTTGTTGTTCCACAGAGCTTCAATCCTTCACACCATTTATTTGCAACATTTCGAAACTTAGCAAGGATTATCAAGTACGTCAATGTTACCGCAATTATAAGTAAGAAAATGAATATTTAAGATGTTACAAGTTTCCAGTTGCATCCGTATGTTTGAAGACGATTGAAACCACACAAAGCTTTTCTTCTATACAAGGGTTCCTACACACTGCTAACCTAATTTCTTGCCCCAACCAACAATGACATCATCCGCTGATGCCATAGTTTTTGCAAAAGAATCCCTTATAAACATATCCTGCACAGGTAGTAGCCCATCAGAATTTCACTTAACTAATAAGAGTAATATTTATTGACCACCTTCGATCAGAATGTGTAGCAACAACCATAGTGAACACTTCTTCTCACAAGTCACAAGTCTAATAATAAAATATTAAAAAACAGAATCAAAAGGACAATTAGAGTTCACTGATTAGAAATTTTTTAATTGCATAAAAAGGTGATATATTTCTGTCTCGCAGGAATCCCAGTCCAAGTCCTAAGAGACTTTGCTGCAATTAGCAAGGCTCTGTGCATTGGATCCAATGATTTGAGCCATGCCATTTAGCACAAGTGAATAAGGGTGAGAAACAATTAAAGCTTGTAGATCTTGTTACTAAGCCAAATTTGGGGAAACAAACATGTTAGGCTTGATTTGTCAATTGGTAGATCATGTCACTAAGTGATTTGTGTTTGTTAATTGAGACACATGAATATCAATCGATAAAAAATGAGTTTACATGATCTAATTTAAGTTGTTTTTGCTAAGCTAGTTGGTTGATATTTTCAAAACTCAAGTCTTTTTTGTTTTTCTTACAATAGTTTTCCTTGTTTGCTCGATGACTAGCAAACCCTAAGTTTTGGGGAGTCGATATATTACCTACATGTTACTCGTACATTATTACATTTTAGGTATATTTGTTGAATTAATATTGGTTATTTTCTCATTTTAAGTAAACATAAATATTCGATTGATAAATTATTTGACTTGTGAAAACAATCCACTTTTTAACATATACTGTTCTTGACACTTTTATTTTGATGATATTTAAAATGAAATTTTTTATTTATTTAACCATCTAATGATAACCTTTTTCTTTGAAATAGGTAACAAATACCCAAAATGTATCAGCCAAAAACATGCATAATTAACACTATGACCTTCCAATCAACTTGGAAACATTGTGGGAACCATATTGGGTCATTTGTGCATGTTATGGGTTGACATACCATGCTTTAAGTTGACATATTTATGGCATTTGATATCTGTTTCAAAGAAAAAATGTCACCATTAGGTAGTTAAAGAGAAAAAAAAAATCATTAGGCAGTCATTAGGTAGTTATTATCAAAAAATCCTCCTACTTATAAAAGGACCTAAATTTATGTGTTCCAGGTTAGACTTGGAGACAATGTGAGAAACGAGCCTATAATAAATTACTATATGGAGCTTATGGACAATAAGAGAAGCTAGGGCAACAAATAGAGCCCATTATTATCAATTTATCATGCAACAAAATGGAAAAGGAAAAAAGGGTTATAAAAAAGAGGATCACGTGAAGTGCAATAGGAAGACGAAAAAAATAAATATATTGAAGATAAAGAGAGCAGAAAAGATAAAACTTTGGAGGCTCACAAATTGTGCGAGGGTTTGGCAAGAGTTGACAATTAAAGAGTATCTTATATACTCATATAGGAACAAAAAGAGGAGGGAACTTGGCGGATCGAAGGAGGAGAAGCCTCGCGAAGGACGAAAGGCAAAGCGACTCATCTCTTGGAGTTCAATCCGTTCTTTCCTTATATATCAATCAATTGACAAGTATTGGTTTTTCATGGTTTTCACGGCTTGCTAATTTTCTTTGTTCTAAGTTAGGGATGTAATATGTTATTCTTATTCCAATGACTTGAATTATTTGTTTGGGTTTGATTTATTATAATTGCTCTCTAATTATCTTGTTTTCATTTATACTCTTAATATGGCCAATTAATTGAGTCAAAGGTATTGAGTTATGTGATCGACCCTCGTAATGCAACACCATGTGGGCGTATACATAAAAAAGAGGCAGTGGGGGTTAAGTCATAAGGTTAACTTTCTAGAAGTAGGCTTAGGTGAGTACAAAGAAGAAGAAGAAAACAAAGGCTTGGTGGGGAAATGAAACAAGAGGCTGATCAGAAGCTTACACATTCACCAAATTAGCATTATCCACTTTATCTTTCATTTTAGTTCTATTCCATCTTTAGCTTAGCACTTTAGACAATGGTGTATTTAAATCAAGAAGGAGAGAGAGTAGGTATCCAGAAATTTGTATGAAGAGGATGCACAAGAGATTAGCAGCCTCAAGCTGCCATTGAGACTTATGGCCTCAAGTCATACTGATCTTGTAATCGTTCTTTGAATTAATCCATCAACATCTTCATGTTACATCAAATTATTTACAGTAATTGAGTCAAATTAATTGCCACCAAAGTTAGTTCATAACAGCTCGTATCAGAGTGGTACGGTCTTTGGTGGCCGGAAAACGCAACTGAATTTTATTTTGTTCAAAAAAAAAAAAAAAAAGAGGATGTCTAGGCAGCCATAACTGCAGCCATGGATCCAGCGGTAGAGGGCTGAGTACTTTGAGGCAGAGAGGAAGAAGCCGGAGGAGGAGGAGTCCTTTAGAAAGCTGGCAAAGACCGCGGTCACCCGGGCAATGGCGGCGGAAAGGAAGAGGAACGAGGAGAGGTGTGAGGAGTTGCTAAAAACCATGGCAATGAAGGAAGAGAAACAGCAAGCAAGGCATGAAGAGGAAGAGTGCGTCAAATCTGGAAAAAATTAATTCACACCTGAAAGAAAAAACTATGGTTAAAACCACCACCATTAATGTTCGAGATTCTGTTGAAGAACAACTGGGCGAAGTTGATGAGTCACTTGTGACTGACTCCGGTGATTTCACCAAATACTGTTGTCTGTGATGATTGTGGTAGAGATGAAGGCTTCACAGTTATCAAATCTGTTGAATCTAGGTTAAATGGCAGAATTCCAGGTGGTTTTATGCGTGGTAGAGGTAGCAGTGCCTTCACTAGTGAAGGATTGAATGATGGAAGTGGAGGATTCAATGGTGGAGTAGCTCCTTGTGGTTGTCGGAATGAAATAGTGACTGAGTTCGCAAAAGGAGGTTCAAGGGCGAGCGGGTCAGGTGGTGTTAGGGAAATTGCTCTTGAAAACACAAAATGACAACATATTGAGAACCTTCAAGGCGTGTACTCACTTTCCTAAAAACTATATTTCACCCCTATCACAAGAGCATGGGTTTCATGAAATAAGTTTTTGAGATACAACGAAGAAAATCTTCTTTGGTGATGCTCTAATCAACAAAGAACAATGAAGAACAAGTATGTAGCTAAAAAGTTTTAATAAAGTGAAAAATGATGATCAACTTTTTTTGAAGAAACTAACTCTTCAATCTTTGATTTTAAGAAATTCTGAAGTTCTTAACTTCTTTTCTACCATCCAACACATATATATCATATATGTTATAAGCATGAAGAGACACAAGCAAATAACTACCGTTGAAGCAACGGATAAAGCCAAAAAACCATTTCTGAAGCCTCTATGCGCCCGCATTTTATTAAAATTCTGTCTGAAGAGGGCTTCTGGAGGTCTGATGCGGGCGCACAAAACTCTTATGTGCCCGCATCAGCGGGGGCTTTTTGCTCCTTAGTCGTGAAATACGACTCTTGCATGCTATACTTTTCTTTGACAATTTAACTCACCTTTTCCATGTAAATTATCAAAGATCAAACTTGGATGTATCATACATATACTCTAAATCATTCAACATTCCTCCACCATTTAGAGTATATAAATTATGAAAATATCATTATCATCATCAACACATATACAATCTTACGCATCAATGAAAGTGTACAAGGACTTGAACTTTCACCTAGTATAATACACATTCCAAGAATCCGTATCTCATGGTGTTGTAAAACAATTGAACCATTTAATACATAATGGAAACTTGAAGATATCATACACACAAGATAAATTAACTTGTTCTTCATTAATAACTCGACACTTTAGCCATGTGTCCTGTATCTATTCATAAATGCATCAAAGCTACGCCCCTTAGCTTCTTGAAGCGGCCAAACTTCGCATTTACATAGGTAGATCTCTTAACATGCTCCTGTGACAAAGCACAATGTCAAGATCTATTAAGATAAAAAACCTCTTTTAACATCACAGTCCGGAACTTTACCTTGGATGAATAAACAAGTTCCCAATCATCAATGTAAAAGAATTAAACTTATTGAACTTGAGTCTCAATGTAATATTGGAATCAAGTTAAGTTTCTTTTACTTGTGATTAACTAAGGGCTCCAATCCTATACCGATTGCCATCCTTTCAACTTTCTCTCTAGCTAGTGCTTTTGTGAAGCAATCCGCTAGATTGAAATTAGTATGCACATAGTCAATTGTGATCACACTATCTTTGATAAGTCCTCTTATATAACTATGTCTAACACCAATGTGTCTAGACTTACCGTTATATGTTTGACTATATGCTCTTGCCAAAGTCGCACTACTATCACAATGAATTACAATAGGAGAAATCGGCTTTGGAATCAAAGGAATCTCATACATGAGATTTCTCAACCATTCTGCCTCTTTACCGGCGGAATGCAATGCTATGAACTCCGATAACATAGTAGAGTCCGCTATGCAAGTTTGTTTCTTGGAAGTCCAAGATATTGCACCTCCCCCAAATAGAAATACCCATCCACTAGTGGAGGAATGATCTCTATTGGAGATCCAACTTGCATCAGAAAATCCTTCTACAACCGAAGGATGACCCTTGTAAGACAAACCAAAATCTATGGTTTTCTTCAAGTACTTCAATACACGACGAATAGCTTGCCAATGTTCCATACTAGGATTATGAGTAAATCTACTCAATTGACCAACCGCAAAGGCGATATNTCTCCCCCAAATAGAAATACCCATCCACTAGTGGAAGAATGATCTTTATTGGAGATCCAACTTGCATCAGAAAATCCTTCTACAACCGAAGGATGACCCTTGTAAGACAAACCAAAATCTATGGTTTTCTTCAAGTACTTCAATACACGACGAATAGCTTGCCAATGTTCCATACTAGGATTATGAGTAAATCTACTCAATTGACCAACCGCAAAGGCGATATCCGGCCTTGTACTTGTCATTGCATACATTAAGCATCCTATAACCCTTGCATATTCAAGTTGAGAAACTGCACTACCTTCATTAGGTAATAACTTTATGCTAGGATCCATAGGACTTGAAACAAGAGCGGTCTCATTGACATTGAACTTTTTGAGAACTTTTTCAATGTAATGAGATTGTGACAAGACTAAATTTCCGTCTTCTCTCTTGATTCTTATTCCCAAGATGACATTCGCCTCCCCCATATCTTTCATGGAAAAATGAGACGATAGAAAGGATTTAGTCAACTCTACTTGTGCTAAATCCGTACCAAAAATTAACATGTCATCCACATATAGACAAATGATAACTCCTCTACCGTTGTCATCAAATTTACTATACAAACACTTGTCCGAAATATTCAATTTGAATCCGTTGGACAATACTACCTCATCAAACTTTTGATGCCACTGTTTTGGTGCTTGCTTTAGCCCATATAAAGACTTAACTAGTTTGCAAACTTTATGTTCTTGTCCTTCAATGACAAAGCCTTCCGGTTGCTTCATGTAAACCTCTTCTTCTAATTCTCCATTCAAGAACGCTGTCTTAACATCCATTTGATGGATCACTAGATTACGAACTGCCGCAAGGGCTATTAGTAACCTTATAGTGGAGATTCTTGCAACGGGTGCATATGTATCAAAGTAATCGATACCCGGTTTTTGAGTAAACCCTTGAGCCACAAGCCGGGCTTTGAACTTATCAATAGTTCCATCAATCTTCATTTTCTTTTTGAAGATCCATTTGCATCCGATTGGTTTACACTTTGGAGGTAAATCGTGCTAAAATCCAAGTATTATTTCCAAGATTGAGTCCATCTCATCATTAATTGCTTCTTTCCAAAATGGAGCATCTTGAGACCTCATTGCCTCATCATAGGTTGAAGGATCATCCTCTACATTAAAAATGTATTTAAACTTTTTGGAGATATCTTCCCTTGATCCTTCAATCAAATATACATGAAAATCCGGGCCAAAAGATTTTTCTTTTCTTGCCCTTTTGCTTCTCCTTGGTTGAGTTGAGGTTGATGCCTCATTCTCAATTTGAGATTGAACTTCTAAACCTTGATTAAATGTACTTTGATCAAGTGCTTGAGCATTGATACTAGGAATTACATCCTTTGGTCTAGGCATTGATGAAAATCTAGTTTCATCAAAGATTGCATCTCTTGACTCTATAGTGGTATGAACCGACCAAAAGTCATTTTGTTCTATAACATAGAACCTATAGGATTTGCTATGACTAGCATATCCTATAAAGATGCATTCAACACCTCTTTCACCCAACTTCTTACGTTTAGGTTCCGGCACTTTTACAATTGCCCTACATCCCCAAACTTTGAAATGATTCAAGTTTGGTTTCCTTTTATACCAAAGCTCATATGGGGTTACCACATTTCCTTTCATAGGAACACGGTTTAATATATAACAAGCTGTCAAAACAGCTTCACCCCAAAAACCTTCACTCAAACCCGAATAGGATAACATGGTGTTCACCATTTCTTGCAAAGTCCTATTCTTTCTTTCTGCAACACCATTTTGTTGTGGTGTATAGGCCGTGGTTGTCTCATGTATAATTCCTATTGATTGGAAATAACTTGGATTATAGTATTCACCACCTTTATCGGTTCTTAGCCTTTTAACTTTGTTATTTATTTGCAATTCTACTTCATTTTTGTAGATTTTAAACTTATCAAGGGCTTCATCCTTAGAAAACAATAAGTAGACATAACAAAATCTTGAATAATCATCAATAAATGTTACTAAATACTTTTTGTTACCCAAGGAAGGTGTGCTATGAAAATCACACAAATCACTATGCACCAAACTAAACAAAGTAGTATTCTTTTCAACACAATTAGGAAAAGGTTTTCTTGTGATCTTTGACAACATGCATGATTTACACTTCTCTATGTTTTGATTGAAAGGAGGTATCAAATCATGCTTAGGCATATGATAAAGCTTTCTATAATTAACATGTCCAAGTCTACAATGCCATAGAGAGGAATCATCATTTAATAAACACACATTGTCTTTCAAAGTATTACAAATACTAAGTTTAAACATTCCATCACAAAGATAACCAAGTCCTACAAAGCTACCACCTTTAGACAATACAAACTTATCTGATTCAAATACCATTTTATAGCCTAATCGATTCAAAGTAGCACCGGAGACTAAATTCCTCCTAAGTTCCGGAGAATAAACAACATCTCTTAAAGTAAGAGTTTTCCCGGAACTAAACAACAATTCTACTTGTCCTACACCTAGAACTTTTGCCGTAGAATCATTTCCCATGTAGAGCATTTCTCCATTTCCAACTTCATGAAAAGTTTTGAATAGAAATTTATCCTTGCACACATGTCTTGATGCTCCCGAATCGATAAACCATGAACAATCATCCTGCACATAATTGATTTCAGAAATCACACACACATAATCCAAAGATGAATTAAGTGATATTTGTGCACAAGCATTACCTTGCTTCTCTTGGGATTGGCTAGAGTTGCCACTTCCCTTCTTCTTGCTCATCCTCCTTTTCCAAATGGTACAATCTTTCTTGAAGTGACCGGGCTTGCCACAAATCCAACATCCACGTTGTGGAGTCTTTTCATATTTAACCTTTTTGCCCTTATTGTCACTTTTGGAGTCATTACTCCTCTTCTTTGGGTTTGAAGAACCCTTGGACTTATCATCCTCCACCATGTTAACGGTGGTAGAACTAGGATTTGCATCCTTTTGTCCATCTTGCAACCGAATTCCCTCTTCAATACGAAGATGAGAACCCAATTGTTCTAAGTTTATATCCTCTTTCTTATGTTTCAAAGAATTTCTTACATCTTTCCATGATGGTGGTAACTTATCAATTATTGAAGACACTATGTAAGTTCCACCAACATTGATATCATGTTGTTTAAAATTGCCAACAAGTCTTTGCAATTCATGAAATTGATCCATAATATTCTTTGAGTCTACCATGCGATAACTATTAAAGTTACTTACAAGAAATTTCTTACTAGAAGCATCCTCTTGCATATACTTAGACTCTAGATCATTCCATAAACTTTTTGCGGATTCATAAAATTGATAAATATCAAAAAGATCATCAGACATACCATTCAAAATGTGGCCACGACAAATATAATCGTCATTCTCCCACTTGCTTCTTTTCCTTGTAGTCTCCAAGGTTTCGTTGTCCTCTTCCATTGGTTTCGGGGTTGACAAAACATAGGCCACTCCAAGTGCGATTAGAATGAAGTGCGTCTTCTTTTGCCAACGTCGAAAACCAACACCCTCAAACTTGTCTAACTTATTGAAATTTGTAGTCAATTCTCTAATGGTTGCCATTTTTGCAAATAGAAGTATAGTTTTTAGATTGTTAGGGAAATTGCTCTTGAAAACACAAAATGACAACAAATTGAGAACCTTCGAGGCGTGTACTCACTTTCCTAAAAACTATATTTCACCCCTATCACAAGAGCATGGGTTTCATGAAATAAGTTTTTGAGATACAACGAAGAAAATCTTCTTTGGTGATGCCTAATCAACAAAGAACAATGAAGAACAAGTATGTAACTAAAAAGTTTTAATAAAGTGAAAAATAATGATCAACTTTTTTTGAAGAAACTAACTCTTCAATCTTTGATTTTAAGAAATTCTGAAGTTCTTAACTTCTTTTCTACCACCCAACACATATATATCATATATGTTATAAGCATGAAGAGACACAAGCAAATAACTACCGTTGAAGCAACGGATAAAGCCAAAAAACCATTTCTGAAGCCTCTATGCGCCCGCATAAATATTCTATGCGCCCGCATTTTATTGAAATTCTGTCTTAAGAGGGCTTCTGGAGGTCTGATGCGGGCACACAAAACTCTTATGCGCCCGCATCAGCGGGGGCTTTTTGCTCCTTAGTTGTGAAATACGACTCTTGCATGCTATACTTTTCTTTGACAATTTAACTCACCTTTTCCATGTAAATTATCAAAGATCAAACTTGGATGTATCATACATATACTCTAAATCATTCAACAGGTGGTGGGCCCGGTTTTTTGGAGGGTAGAAGTGTCGGGGGAAAATCACCCTGCGTCGTTGAAGAAATTTTATCTGGCTCAATGGGTTTGAAGGGAGATGACAAAATAAGGTTGAGTAATTTTAATGGAAGGGAGAATCACAGCTATACAAGTGGATTTGTTGGTGGTGGCGGACTGGCGGGAGTAGTACTTCTACCAACAAAGGATCGAATGTCAGTGAAGGAGGCTGCAGAGGCATGGTCGTTTGGAGACGCATTGTGGGTTGAAGATCTAGTGACTTTGCAAGTGGTTATGCCGGCGAGTTTGGTGGTGGTCTCAGGTGTTGCTTCAGTGCCGGGATCAACGATGAAAAACAATGGTATGTTAAGCCGGGATTTTCAGAAGATGGACATGGTGCAAGCTGTGTAAAACCTGGATCGAGGAGCAAGTTTAATGTCACATCTAATTGGTGAAAGTGAGGGGTAGTGAGGTAATTGCACAAAAAGCCAAACTTCATGCAGCAAAACTACATATGCTTCTTTTCAATTGTTCACCTGACCACCAATTCTCAAAAGAGCCCAATTCAAGGGTCCAATTTTGCCAACCCAGCTCTTTTGATCCTCCTCCTTTAGACCCATTCCTTCTCTAACTAAGTCTTCTCATTTTCTCCTTTTAACTTTTGGAACCCCCTACAACTCTAACCAAACACCAAGCAATCTTTGTATATCTCCTATTTGAAGAAGGGTAGTCATGACTTAGATGAGGGACATTCGGCACTACATGGTTAATGTCTGGAAGATGGAGCTAATTACTACCCATCTTGAGGACAAGGTGGTACTTTAGGGGGCCGGTAATGTGATAGACCCACCTAATGCAACACCATTTGGGTTTATACACAAAAAAGGGGTTGTGGGTTTGGTTAAGTTACAAGATCACCTTTCTAGAAGTAGGCTTAAGTGAGTACAAAGAAGAAGAAAACAAAGGCTTGGTGGGGAAATAAAACAAGAGATTGATCACAAGCTACACATTCACCAAAATAGTATTATCCACTTTATATTCCATTTTAGTTCTATTCCATCCTTAGCTTAGCACTTTAGAGAATGGTGTAATTTAAATCAAGGAGAGAGTTAGGTATCCAGAAATTTGTATGAAGAAAATGCACAAGAGATTAGTAGCCTCAAACTACCATTGTGACTTATGGCCTCAAGTCATACTTATCTTGTAACCTTTTTTTGAATTAATCCATCAACATCCTTGGTTACATCAAATTATTTACAGCAATTGAGTCTAATTAATTGTCACCAAAGTTAGTTCCTAACAAGTTATTAGCAAGGAAAGTTCACCTCGTTCTGGGGTGGGGTCCTTTGAAGGACACGGGCGGCACGGGGTTGCCGGAAAGGCAGGGACGGCAATGTCATTCAGGGTACAAGATAGTGGTTGAGTGGGGGCACTTCGGGGTTGTTTCAAACTCATAATCGCGGACCCCATAGGCCCGAACCACAATCATCCACCAATTTCGACCACCCACGAACCACCACTACCATCAATATCATTTTCCTAGCCCTGAATACCCATCTCCAGACCTTGAAAACACAACTCCAGCTAAATCTAGGGAAGACCGGAAGAAGGTAGTGTCACAATGGCCCTATGAAGTGGCATCCCTATTTATTAAACATGATAGTGATGAAGTGTAGCAGTGAAGGTGAAGGAAAAGGGTAAGCGGTGGTGGGTAAGAGAATTGACAAAAGGCTAATGAAAAGTAACAACTACAAGCTTAGTCTTATCCTATATTCTTTTGTTTATTTTTTGGAAAATTTGACATAAATAATCCAAACTATTGCATTTCTTCTCAAATCAATCCAAAGTAAGTTTTAATTCTTAACAAACCCAACTAGGGGGGGGGGGGGGGGGGGGGGGT
>PYUH01001178.1:36816-55962 GCA_016808085.1 Suaeda aralocaspica | reverse complement strand
GGGGGGGGGGGGGGTGTTTCTCATATTAGTAATGACAACTAACCCCAAATTTCATATGAGTTATTTACATCCTTACTAGCTACATACCAATCCCCAAATAATACTACTAACCCCTTAATTAACTAATTTGGATCATCCAGAAAGAAAACCCAATACCATACCAGTGCAATTATTGCTTGTTTCTTTCCCTTTACATTGTTGACAGGAAGCCTCTTAACTTCTTCAGTTTGAGCAACAATTTTTCTATTTTTCTTCTTCTTTATGATTAAACCACCAAAAAGTATTTTAATTTTTTTAGGTTGGGGTTTTCTGCAAATGTAGAAACAGAAATAAAGAGAGCTAGGATCTTGAACCTAAAGATGAGGATGACACAGAGTTGAACGTTGAGACTCATTTAATTGGGGGTAATGGGTATATTAGGCCCCACATTCATTTTGTAACCTGCTATTAAGGTTGGAAATCACCTTAAACTAATATGAGAAACACCCCCCGTAGTTGGGTTTATTAAGATTTAAACCTTACTTTGGATTAATTTGAGAAGACATGCGTTAGTTTGGATTATTTATGTCAATTTTTCCTTTTTTTTATTAAGATTCAAATATTGTAGTACAACGTAAAATGTAAATTTCTTGTTAACTTTTGTACTTTATATAGTTTTACTA
This sequence comes from Suaeda aralocaspica, assembly GCA_016808085.1. Classification (NCBI taxonomy): domain Eukaryota; kingdom Viridiplantae; phylum Streptophyta; class Magnoliopsida; order Caryophyllales; family Amaranthaceae; genus Suaeda; species Suaeda aralocaspica. The sequence goes on along the minus strand of PYUH01001178.1, from coordinate 55,300 downwards.
TCTTCTTACTTTGTATAGTTGTTGTGTTAGTAGAGTTTTCTACTTTTCTTTGTATCATCAAATATAACTTTGTATTGAATATGTAAGTTTTTCTTTAATTATATAATATTATTATTTGTCATCCCCTGTTTTAAAAAAAAAAAAAAATTAAGCTTGTCGTTTTCCTTCCTCATTTTTGACCCCATATCAGACCTTGTGCAACCTAGGTTCAATATTAGCTCGTTGGATGTTACACGTCGAGTATTACAATTTTAGGAATATTTATACACTTGGTGTGGTCTATTGTGTGAAATTTAAGCCCTTAATGATATTGTGCCATCATTATGATCACAAGAGTAGATTTAAGGTGGTATAGATATAGTTTTCTACCTTGGGAGAGGAGATTACATACCTTTGTAAATTCGACCATTGCAATATTAGTATTTTTACCCTACAAATCTACAATAGTACAATTAGTTCATATTCATTGGAGTAAAAGTAATTGGTGAACCCGAAACCTAGAACTATTTCTCATAATCCCACAGTACTTTTTAGTTACTTCAAATTGAATTATTGCACTATTCATGTTGCAACTTTGACTCAATATGGTGCTTAATATTTAAGGAAAAACATAGTCATATGGGATCTTATTTGATTTGTCTCAATGTATAATTTTTAAATACATAGTTTCTATAATTTTTTATTATGCCAAACTCAAGATATCAATATTACAAGGTTGCGTCTTGAGAGAAGTGAAAAGGCAAATGTAGCAAAAAGACAGAGGTAGTATTTGATTATCTATTCTATCAACGTTATTAGTTTGGTATTTAGTACAACTAAAACTTTCTCAATCATTGTTTATAGTCTTAAAAATATTAAAGTTTTTGAATTTGATACTTAATTAGTCCTCCTTGTGGATATGATACCTTGCTCGCCCTATATTTAGGGTAATTGAACCGTACACTTGCAGTAGATTCAGGTCCAACCACTTTTACAAGAACTTTCTGACAGATGATGAATGGTTATTGAAATGTAAGTGATGTGAAACAGCACACAGAAGAGATATACCTTCATGTAAGACTTCACGTAAGGAAGTGAGTCTGGAACTGACCAATTTTTAAAATGTCCCAGTGCAATTTCCATATGGTAAAGCTTTGGTCCTAAAGATAGGTCAGCAGCAGTGACTCTTTCTCCACTGATAAAAGGCCCCTACAAGCAAAAAAGACAGATCATTTGGCAAAGGTTGAATATTCTGCAACTAGCTTAGCATATGCTTCAATAACCATCATCAAAACCACAAAAAATTGAAAGCTATAAGGCTCATCCAGTCATGAAAAAATGAAAATTGGTGGGATTGAAAAATTTGTAAAGACGAATATAGGTTTACAATTTACTCATCATTGTCCTATTTTTTCTAGCCTAAGGACATCAAGTGATCACGTTGTCTCAACAACTTTCTTGCCTAAGGAAACCACGCGATTTAGTACTTGTATTGGGGAAGGGTGGAGGGTTATGAATCGGTGGTTTCAAACCTTGAGGAGTGAAAAGAGTCATCGACGCATGAAATGAGAGTAGTGGGTGTAAATATTTAGTGGGGTTCAAAACTTTGGCTCTGAATGTGGGAGGCATTTGTGTAAGCATATAAGATTGCCATGATGATCAGCACATTATAGTGGATTTCAATCATGATTTGAGAAGATGTAGCAGAGGAGATGGTGTAGTGGACCAAAAAGATGTAAGTAGGAGAAAAGATAAGCAGGGGATAATTGTTTTCGCAGGGCTTTGTCATTTCCCGGGAGTCAAAATAAGCATGATTTAGTGATCAGTAACTCCTTTCACCGATGTACATGTGTGTGGGAGGAGGGGGTATACATTAATCTCCCGAAAAAAAAAACAGCCTATAGGTTGCAATAGTAAGAGAAAGCAACTGCAAGATGATCCACAAAGAAATGATCAACAACAACAACAACAACAATAACAAAGCCTTAGTCCCAAATTAATTTGGGGTCGGCTAGTGACTACTATCATAGGATTTAGTAGTGCTAGAGCAGACAGGTGAGTTTCTTAGTGATTACGGAACACAAACTACATAGACATGAAAAAATTACACAGTATGTAAATTTTATTTATGTTCCTCTTAATTTCTGCAGATCAAAACTTTATTATATGGTAGGCTTCAATTATGGTCAAAAAAAATGTCAGCACCTGTCAACATGTTTACAGCACAACAGTTAGATATCCAAAGAAATATTAAGTATTAACTGCAAATGACAGAAGAGGTCAGAGGGGAAATCAATTTATGACAGAACAGCAAAGCAGTCTCATTAAATTTTATTTCAAGCTCATATATTCTCAGTTTTGATTTCAATCCTATTCATCTACCGAATGCATGATCTACTTCTCTTCCTCGTAAGTGGCTTTGGGGAAGGGGGAACTTGACAAGAGTTAGAGCTGAGTGAAAAGGTATCTCACATTTTCTTTCAAGTAATTGTTGAAGGACCTCAGCTCATTCAGTAATTCCTGCTCTTTTCCGTCACTAGGGTCCTTGCTTTTGAAAAAGCCAACAAACACAGGAAAGATCTTTGACCCACTGCATGAAGAACATCCTGAATTTTAGAAACTGACATGTGCAACGTATTCATTGAGCTACAGCACCATTAATGCTGGTATAGCATAAATCAACACTCATAATACCTGCAGCACTGAACTTCTATGACTCTATTCATTACAAAAATAGCCACATATGGAACAATGCGGTCAGTTAGAAGTCTAGAAATCATATGCATAGCAAGTCTAACAATCATATGCATAGCAAAATAGTATAGTCAGCAAGTTAGATATTGATACAAAGACTCTTCTATTAGTAGGGAAGTACAAACGATTTCAATTCACGTCATCTAAAATAAAAAATGTTAACCTAAAATAAATATTACAAAGAAGTTCAATAACTAAATGTGATGGACCAGAATTTCCAGAACTCAGATTAAGTAAGCATGAACATTGATGGAACTTTGTGATTCGATTGAATGGTTTGCTAAAAGCTTAAAAGAATAAAATGGCTTTAAGCCATGACTCTCTACTAGCAACTTTAGGTTGCAAATCTCAAAAGACTCTACAACAATCACATGCCTTCCTCTAGCACTGCTTCCTAATCTTATAGCAGCTACAATACAATCTCCAAGAGAAGATTACTGTTTTGGGAGAACTAATAGATATACTAAGAAAGTAACATTTCACTTGTTTAACTATTTCAGCTTTGACTTGATCTTAATCAATGTGTCTTCTTCTCCTTTGTTTCTATTGTCTCCAATTGGTGGTAACCAAACCCATTTTTAACAACCATTGAATGCCAAGAATTATGTCGGTATTTCCAAAGTCCAAAATAAAGGAAACATTAGACAATGGTTACCCCTTCATTCAATTTCACTCTCACACCTCTACACACTCCACTCCCCTTCACAATGTCTCCATTTCCTAGGGACACGCAAAATCTGCCTCCCTTCTCCACGGGTAGAGTGGCTCTACTTAAAGTGGTGGTAGAGACCAAGTTATGTGTCGCCCCTTGGCCAATAATGACCATGACTACCTGTCCTGCCACCTCTCGTAATTTCATGGTCTTCGAAACAGTAAACCCACCACCGAACAAAAGGACACCTTTGCCTCTGTGTTCCCTTAATCGCCTCTATCAATCACCGCCTCTTCTTCCTCCCCTACTAGCAACACCACACTAAGCTCCTTCCTCTTACACACATGTCCCGCACTCCAACTCTCGTCATAACGGAAATAAAGTCACTTGGCTCTCCTCTCTTGAAATTCGGTGTCGGAAAATCGTCTCACATTGGTGTGGCTCTAGTTTTTGTTTGTTGTACAATGAATGTATGATTGACAAATGGGTCCATTTAAATTAACTAAATCTTGGGTGATGTGAATATCGATGGAAAATCGCCACTCACAACAAGGAATCTAGTTTCCACTCTATAAAGAAACCACCAAGAGTTTAGACTAGGGAATTTTCGAACAAATTTGTGTTTGATTAAAGCCAAAGCACCCTCAAACTCACCTTTGCTCTCACGTGAATATAAAGCCTAAGCACCAATTCACAAAATATGATATATTGTTTTTGAACCAAAACAATAAAGAAAAAACGCACAACAATCAAGTTGATTTTTATTGCTCAAAACAATCTATGTTGTTACAAAGAAATCTCAAGGCTATTTATAGAATAACCAAGAACTAAATCCTAACAACCTCCTCAAACTCAAAAACACATGAAAACCAAGATAAAATTGCCACCTATGCTCACTTATCCAAGTTGCATAACAAACTCAAGATAAGAATGTCACATCATCATAACTTCTTGATCTTATCTTGCTAACAAATTCTAATTAACTCTAATTATCAAGATTCTATCCTAACAACTTGACTAATTAATTAATTAACAATATAATCATCAAAATTACATTCAAAAATCACGGAAATTTAAAGAAGCCCAAGACTCTAATTTTTGGCCCCAAATATATTGGACTTGGTCCATTTGCACTTGGCCCACTTTGCCATAGGCCCGAACTGTTCCCCTTCTTGCTCATTCTGTTTCTTTCATCAATACTACCAGCTAGTCCCGTGGCTTGTTCTAGACGGTAAGGATTATGATGGGGCAAATCTTTTGTAAGGATTATGTTTCTTGCTTATTCTCTAAGGATTCACCACTCTCATTTCAGCTTTAATGTCTTTCTTAAACCTATTGATGAATTGCCCTACCATAATGCTCTCCAGCACATCTTCCAAGTTCCAAGGGCTCAGCGCCTATTCTTCAAAGGTGGTGGTTTGGTTGCCCGCCAATACAGACCAACAACTAGTAGCGATGCGGATCGTATGTACAAAAACTCACAAGGATAGAAGAACTAAATCCACAAATTTATAAAGGCCTTGCCACCAAAATTCATGAATTTAAGTTGATCAATTAGTCTTTGATTAAAGCCTAAGCACCCTCAAAGCCACTAATTAATCTACACACAAGTGTTTAAAGGAAATCGCCACCCACTCTCTAAAAAAAACGGAATTTTAGTTTTTATGAGAAAACAAATAAAACTTTTCATTAAACTTGACAAACTGATTTGTTACAATATAATTGAGGCTATTTATAGGTATAACCATCAACTAAATCCTAACAAACATCTAAGCAACCCTAACAAACTCTAAACAAACTAGAAAAATCCCAAACACAACCAACTCATACCTTATCCAAATCCGGATAAACATGAGAAACTACCCCTTTTTGTGTGTAAGATTCCAACCAAAATCCTAACAAATTAACAATCAAGATTAAAATCCAAAAATCCTTCAAAAAACACGGACAAAATGGCTACCCAAACCTCTTGAAATTCGCGCCCACAATCGCCACAAAAATACTCGCCAATCTTGGTTCGTTTTCATGATTTCGTCTTCATTCTTCAAAAAACCTTTCAAGATTCTTCAAGAATGCATTTCCCATGTCTTTTAGAGGATTATGAAGTATGACACACACCTAAGACTCACAAACAATAAGGACTGAAATCGGAAAAACCCTATCAAGTGAAGTGGGAGAAAATCCATAGGCAAAATCAACTTATTCCCCTAATTCCACCATTTATTTCCTTGATTTGCGTGCCACCTAGGTATGTGTGACCATACAAACACAAATCCCAACCCTAGATGCCCCCATTAGACTTAAATTTCCATGCGCACTCAATTCACCCATGGTTGCATCCTTTCTTGTAGCCTCGATCAAACCTTTGAAGTTATGATTATATGTGCTTGTATCAAGTAGTACGATATGTTAGACATGAAAAAGCATGGTAAAATGCGAATTTGAGAGCATGCACACATCTATTGTTGTTTACACAAAAGACGGGAGCTATAATTTGGAATCTCTAACTAAGTATCCTATTGAATAATTAAATTAAGGAATCTAGATTCCAATTATTCCTGGCCAACCAATGAAAGGTCGACGCTTTTGCTCACATTGGAAAAACTTTAATGCCAACCCATCCATCGCCATAACTACCTCCTTCAGCTGCTCTTCATCCGTCAACCTATAACAATCAAAGTACATTTTTGCACGCGCTATCCAGTTATTCAAGTCATACCCCTTGAAAATCATAATTTCAAGCTTGCGATGCTTCCTATGAGGACCTCCTCTGCCAACCCGTATCACCCATCCATCAAGTTTCATATCCAATTCGCTCTTCATCAACCTCTTCGTTTTCTTCAATTAGAATTCTCTCTCTTCTCCCTTGGGTTTGACTATGTTCATTCTGCGATTGCTTGTCAGCGATGAGAGTTTTTAACCAAATGCCTGAATTTCCCCCCTTACTTTATGCGAATTGGCGCAGAGCGCATCAATCCTCGTGGTGGCCCTCCTCTGTCCTCTGTCATCCCTCCAAAGCTGCTATCACCACCCTACTTATGGTGTCTTCCTGCGAGTTGATTTTTCTTCCATGGTGGAAATTTGGATCTCCATTATTGTTAAACTTTCCTCGACTACCTCCACAAGTTACGTATTAGAAGACAACAGGGTCGACGGTGCTTTGATACCAAATGTCGTCGCCACTCGCCAGACTCCAAAACTCAAATTAAGAAAACAAGAACTTTGATAGAAGTTTGTGATTCGATTGAATGGTTTGCTAAAAGATTACAAGGATAAAATGGCTTTAGGCCCTGAGCATCTATAAGCAACTTTAGGTTGCAAATCTCGAAACACTCTACAACGATCACATGCCTTTCTCTAGCACTACTTCCAAAGCACATAACAGCTACAATGCAATCCCCAAAGAGTAAACCAAGTGGAACACCGAAACCTAAAAAGCAAAAAAAAAAAAAAAAAACACAACAACAACCACAATGCAATCACCAAGAGAAAGTTGTTGTTTTAGAAGAACTAATAGAAATACTAAGAAAGTAACATTTGACTTGTTTAACTATATCCGGCTTTAACCTTGATCTTAATCAATCTGTATGTCTTTTTCTCCTTTGTTTCCATTGTATTCTAAGTTGACATGATTGCTTTTTGTTGTAATCTTCTTCTTGTTCCTAGTATAGAAGAGCAGTGAGGTCTCTTGGGGTGGGTTCATTACACTAAATAGCATCTAAAATATTACAAATAATTTTAATAACTAAATAGCATATGATCTATATCTTAAGTTCAAACTAAGTGCTTAAACTTAAGATAGATTGTTTTTACTGTAAATGATGTAAATTGGAACACTCACAACTCACACAATTCACAAAGTAGACCGGAATACTCAACAATCCAATGCTAAGGTTGTTTTATTCTTTGTGAGAACACTCAATCACAAATCCTAAAACTAAGGTAAGTATTTTGTAGCTTTGAACTCACAAAACACTTGAAAATATTGAGAATTTCGTATGAAACCACACAAAATATCAATGCAAAATAACTTGTATTATTGAAAACTGAAAATTGATTTGTTACAAAAGGATTGTGGCTATTATAATATAACCAACAACTAAAACCTAACAAACCTTTACACTCTAAACAAACTAGAATATACCCAAGAATCACGTGGCAACTTGTCCACTTGCACAAGTTGTATGATCAACTTGCCAACAGACTCTATCTACTTACAACTTACATAAAATTCTAACTAACTGAGTTTTTATTCTAACAACTTGACTAATTAATTAATTAACAAAATAATCATCAAGAAATGACTAAAAATCACGGAAATTTGAAGACACCCAACATTCTCCAAAGATCGTCAAAAACTCGCCACACACAAAAGCCTCGTTTTTGCGCAACTCTCAAGAAATGTCTTCAATCTTCAAGAAACCTTCCCAGAACGAATCTTTTAATCAAGAAACCTTCAAGAAAACATTTTCCTTGACCTTTAGCTTAACAAAGATGATTAATACTCTAATGCAATAAAAGACACCTATGCCTGAAATGAGAAAAACCCTAGCAACTGCAGTGGGAAAAAAACCCATAGGCAAAAACCAACTTATTCCCTTAATCTACCATCCATCATGTAAAGTGATAATTCAATGGTACACCATTAATTGAATACACCATTATCAACTAACACCTTACTCCACCAACAGAATGTATTAGTCACTTATGGCGATTGTTGTGATAGCCATGCATATAGCCACCACTATCATCCACAGCATCATTAATCATTACCGTTGTCACCCACACTTATGTTCACATCATTCTCCCCTGATTGAAAAGAATTTTCCCTCAAATTCACATCATCCCAACATGGAATTAGTGAATCACCACTTGTGCACTTTTTGATTCGTAATATAAGCCATATCCAAACATTGAACAAGCCGATTATGACAATCACCTTTTTAACCCTCATTGATTCCTGATCATGCACTTCTTTTGCAACCAAAAGGTAAACAATACAACCATTGGGCACTTAACCAAGCAGGGGAGCTTAACGCTCATGGGGTCTTTGATGACTAATGCTACTTATCGCACGGGTTACTACACTTATAAATTAATTAAAAGTTATATAAATTGCTTTCATTTGCGCTTTATGTTGAGTCATCTTTTGATCATGAGATTGAGATTCTTCAATTTAAAACATGCGTTTGATCAAGGGAATTGGGTTTGGTAATTTGATCAAAAGTGGTCTACATTACTTAGGGAACAAGTTCAAGACGGAACTTTGATTAAAAGATTCGATGTTTTTTGAAGGTTTGTTAGAAAAGAAGAACAGCACAAATACAGGTACACCATGGGTGCGTGTTTGTACAGTTTGTTCAAAGCTCTTTTGCTTTTCTTGTCTTCCAATTTTGTTGCTGATTATAGTTGGAGCAAATCTTGTGTGTGAGCACATGAACATGCTTATTTGTACGAAATATTCTCATTCATACATTTAAGTAACCCCTTCTTACTAGTGATAGTTACCTTATTTGGTCCAAATGTAACCTTAACTAATTATACGAGTAAAAAGAATATTGAAAAAAGTAACCCTAATATATTTTGTTGGCTATTAAAATAGTAACACTACTTATTTGTACAAGTAACATTAATATCTGATTTATATAACTCCCACTCTATCCTAGTAACCTCATTTCCCCATTAAAGCAACTCGTGATACTCAATTATATAGTATCTCTTATCTTTTAAGTTGTTATTCAAGTTAAGGCATTGCTTGAAATACAAGTTCCAAAGTTAGTTCCTTTGAGTTTGTTAGTTTGGATTCAAAGTTTGTTAGGAGTTATTGAATTCGATGATCAAATATCTAAGTTAATTAGGGTTTACGTAGTAGACTTTTATATATAGTCTTGTTTGCAAGTTTTAGAATTCAATCCATTTCTTTTCTTGCGACAAAAACAAATTGTGAGTTTTTAGCACTTACCAAAATTGGTAAGGGTAATGTCTCCAATATGCAAGTGGTATCTTCATCCATGTAGTTGTTGTGAGTAGGTGGTTTGTAGTTTTATACCTTTAGACTCGTGATTAATTTAGTGGTATTGTGGGTGCTTAGGCTTTGATCAACAACTAATTAATAAACCTAGGATCTAGTTTTAGTTGAAGTTACCTCAAAGAATTAAGTCTTACTTCTTGCGTGTGGTTAAAAGGTTATTACAAACAATCAAATCACATTACATTCCGAGGTTTATTGAAAAATTATGAACCTATTTACTACCTCCTCAATTTTAAAAGGCGTGAAGCACACCCCTTGGAGCCTAGGCATAAAGTGGAGGCACGCTCTTTTCATAGGTGAGGTAAATTTTTTGGAATTTTTGAAAATGTGTGGTCTTTGTACATGTATGTGTTGTATAAAAATAGGATTTCAAGTGGGCACTGGCAGCGAATATGTAATGTACCATCTAATAAAAAGGAAGCAAAAATTGAATATTGTACACATGTCCCATACTTTAAAAAAGTATACAGCTGTCCCCTAAAAATGACGCACGATAAATTAGAGAAGGGGGTGGTAAAAAATAAAATAAAGTTATGAATTAAATAAGGAGTATAATGGAAGATGGAAGCGACGTAATAAAAATTAAAATTTTAGATCAAGTGAGAGACGCAAAGAGATGAGAAAAAAAATACTACTGACAAAAACGAAACAATAAGAGGGAAGAAAAAAAAAAAAAAAAAAAAAAATATCAATGAGAACACTACCCGTCGGTTCTTTAACAACCATCAAGTACTATATCTCAAAATTAGTTTTTTTGAGTTGGGGTTTTAATATGGGGCTTTAATTCATAAAGTTTAATGTAATGAAATTGGGGTTTTCCTATGATACAATACTTAAAGCCACGGTAAGTTTCAATATGAGAAAATTTTCGATGTTTTTCACTTTATAACTCAGGTCTAAGGTTATTTACCAAAAGCGCAGAAGCGAGCGGGCGTGCCTTGCAGCGTCTCACGTAGGTACTCTCCCCTTGCGTTTGAGAGCGCCTTGTACCTAGGCGCACTCTTTCAAAACTAGACTACCTCCGGTCAATGCTTGCAACAGTTATTGTTGCACAAACCCCAAGGCCTTTTTCCTTGAGTAGTATTTAGAGAAAGTAAGGGCAAGTGATTATAAAAAAGTAAGAGACACAAAGCAACCCAAAAGCAATTAACAAAGGATTATAAAATTACATGAGGGTAATTTTGCAATTTCAATAGTTTTTTATGTAACAAAAATAGAAATTTATGGTGTTGCACTTATTGTGAACTTTCTTTATAAGGAAAGTGTTGCATACATTTTGGACTGGAGGTAGTAACAAATCTCACAATGTTCCACTTTGACAAGGATTTAAAGGACAAAATTTGAGTCTAAACAAGCAAATTCATGAAAATAAAAAAAAAATAATTAAAAAATAATTAAAAAAAAAAAAACAAAACAAAAACAAAAACAAAAAAACAAAAAACAAAAACAAAAATTCAACACAACCAAGAAGTAATTACAAGTCACTAGTGTAAAAAATTATTTCAATTAAGTTGCTCATTAATGCTTTCAAAACTCTTCCTTAAAATGCATGCCAAAGAGAAACATTGCGAGTTGGGAGCAGAGCAAGTTATATTTATTAAGGTTTAGAATATATCAAATAAAGGTTTCATATTATGTTTAAAAACAAGAAGATAAAAGTATGTTTGACAAAGTTCTGTATAAAATGGGTTGGTTATTTACCAAAAGCGGAAATTTATGGTGTTGCACTTATTGTGAACTTTCTTTATAAGGAAAGTGTTGCATACATTTTGGACTGGAGGTAGTAACAAATCTCCCATTGTTCCACTCTGACAAGTATTTAAAGGACAAAATATGAGTCTAAACAAGCAAATTCATTAAAAAAGAAAACAAAAAAATAAAAAATAAACAAAAAAACAAAAAACAAAAAAATAAAAAATAAAAATTCAACACAACCAAGAGGTGATTACAAGTTACTAGTGTAAAAACTTATTTCAATTAAGCTGCTCATTAATGCTTTCAAAACTCTTCCTTAAAATGTATGCCAAAGAGAAACATTGCGAGTTGGGAGCAAATTTATTAAGGTTTTGAATATTTCAAATAAAGGTTTCATATTATGTTTAAAAACAAGAAGAAAAAATATGTTTGAAAAAGTTCTATATAAAATGGGCTGCTTATGTTTTATGAGTGATTTTGATATGTACTCTAAAGTCTACACCCAATAACCCAAATTTCTTTAACTCAAACCAAGGTTTCAACCCATCAAAGAAATACACCCAATAACCCAAATTTCTTTAACTCAAACCAAGGTTTCAACCCATCAAAGAAATTTATTTTATTATCTAATGAGACCATATTTCATCCCATTAACTAGCATCATTGATAAACTTAAAAATTAAATAACTGCTCAAACAGACAAGCCCATTATTAGTGAAGGAAGCCTATAAATAATACCTTTAAACTATTGAAAAGTCCAGTGTTTGAAAAGGCGAGTCTAGGCTCTAAGGCTCAAGGCACAGGGGGGTAGACGCCTATTAAGGTATGGGCAAGACGATTTTAATTAAGCGCGAGTGAGGCGTGCCTAGGTGCATGAGGCACTAAGGCGGTTTTATATGGAGCCTGACTGAATTTGTATGCATGTTGTTTTGTTAACTTAAATATTATTATCACTACTTACCTTAACAAATAGAAAGTGGGCCAACCTGCTAAAAACCCAAATGAAGCCCAAGTGGAGCAAGGATCTCTCTAGAAAAGGGAGAATATCAAAAGACTAAAAAGAAAAGAAAAGAAAGCTTGAAGAAGTTTGAAGAATATCAGAAAACAAAAAAAGGGTTGTAGGATATCAGAAGAAAAAAGAACATAGAAGAAGAAAATTAGGTAATTTCCAATCTCTTTTTCATCTGTTTTTCTCATCTTTTTTTTTTTCTTTCTTTAATTCCAGCTCCCTTTGCATAGAGGAGGAATTTATTTTAATGGACCACCACCTCTTTATTTGGTGACAAAAACATCATCACTAACCCATAAAAAACATGTAAAAATCTGTTTTTGTTACTATGTATTGATTTAAATAATACATACCTTTTGCTTTACATAATATACTTCCTCCGCTCCATATTACTTGCAACGTTGGCCATTTTAGGATGTTTCAAATTACTTGCAACATACCCCTTTTAGTAACTTTATACTCTGAAGTTACCCAAATACCCTCCCCCATATTATATGCCTCACTTATGTTACTGATATACTACATGGGCCCATTTTTTTTTTTTATTTTTACTTGTACATCATATTATTAATCCACTTTCTCCCTGATTACTTTCTCAAAAATCGTTTCTTATAACAACAATCTTTTTTTACTCCGTGTATCATTTCAAGATGTTTAATCTATAATCTCTGCTTTTTTCTCTCATTGAATAACACTCCATAATCTCCACTTTTAAATTTTTGTTTTTTTTTCTAAAGAAGTTCAAGCTACAAACTCCGAATTTCAATTCAGATGAATTTTATACAGAATAGAAATTTTGGGAGAATTTTTTGTAATTGTTAGGGAATTTTTCAGGTGATTTTTTCCAGCTTATAACTCAATCAGTTATGATTGAGATTTGCTTCTGATTTTGTGTAATTATGGAATGATTAAAAACCAGATTTACCCTTTTATTATGGTTTTACTTTATATTTCGATTAACTTGTTATGCGTGTTGTTTGATTAGCTTTGATCTACTCTTTTTGTAGATGTTGAATATATATATATATATATATATATACGGAGGAAATTGTACTACGCATTTCAGATACAACTAGAAGTTTTTTTTTTAAAAAAACTAAGGGCAAAATTAAAATATTGGAAGTTCGCTGAACAGTGAAATTTGTTGAACAGTGAATTTGTAGCCCAATGTTGCAAGTATTTCGCAGCAGAGGAATTACATCTTTTGCTGTAGCTGCTTTGAAGTACGAGAATTAGTTGCTCCATGTTATTATTTTAGTACTTGTTGAAAGTTAATTTTGTATATACATATATTACTTAATTGGGTAATGCATTACTTATACGTTGCAATACTTCCTGTTGTTATTGTTGTTATTTTTCCAGGCATGGAGAATAATACTCCCAAAAATTCTTCTGACTTGGGTTGGAAACATGGTTTCTTAGTTGAACCAAAAAAAACTAATGATGTGACATGCAAGTATTGTGGAAAAGTAGCCAAAGGTGGAATTCATAGACTCAAACAGCACTTGGCTTGTGGACATCGCAACATAACAATCTACAAAAAATGCCCTGAATATGTGAGAGAAGAAATCATTGAATACTTGGTTAAAAAAAAGAATGATCAAGCACAAATGAACTTGGAGCATAACTTTGATACAGTTGTTACTTATGGTGAAGAAGAAGATGACGATGAAATACAAATTACAAGTAGCTCAAAGAAGAAAAAAGCATCAAACTCCAATGCAACAAGCAAAACAAGACAAGTTGGGCCAATGGATGCTTTTATTAAGCCTCCAAGTCAAACAAAAGTCAAGCAAAGAACACTAAATGAATCTTACAAGAAAGAACAAAGACAAAAGGCTTGTGTAGACTTTGCTAAACGGATGTATGATGCTGGAATTCCATTCAATGCACTAAATTATCCAAGTTTTTCAGTTGCGATTGATTCCATAATAAGAGCTGGAATTGGAATGAAGCCTCCAAGTGCTTATGAGTTTGGGGTTCCCTTCTTGAGAAAAGAAGTTGAAAGCACTAATGAGAGCATGAATAATCATAGACAAGAATGGACAAAAACAGGTTGTTCTATTACGTCGGATGGATGGACTGATAAATGTGGAAGAACAATCATCAAATTTTTGGTTAATTGTTCTAGAGGAAGCATGTTCTTGGAGTCGGTGGTTGCCTCAAGCTACTCAAAAACGGGTGACAAACTATTTGTGCTTCTAACTAAAATTGTAGAAAAAGTAGGAGCGGAAAATGTGATGTGAAATTTAAGCCCTTGAAAGGAATTAGAACTCACAATGTTAAAAACGTTCGTTGGGCAAGGAATTAAGCTCGAAAATTTTGTGTTTTAGTGACAAAAAGTCACGCAATTCTCTCTTATTTAGATAAATTTGTTTTGTTTTAGCTCAATAAATTAACAAGCATAGATAAACACCGTTGATCGCAACCAAGTGTGGTCGAATTTCACGATCGCAACCAAGTGAAAACTCTAAGGGAAACACCCAACAAAGCAATGCTTTAATTTTTTTTCTCAAAATTCAACTCTGACTTCTATTAACAAACTAAAGGGTATTCATAGGACTAAGTTTGGAACAATTCTCCAACTCATATTCAAATAATATCCTAAACAAAATATAAATCCTAAGCAAATCCTAACTATACTTGGACACCAGATAAAAGAAATCTAACTAAAAACTGATTTCCAATTTGACAGCCGAGCAGAAAAATGGATAATACATTATCTTCCGTATTTTTCTAAATTTTCGAAATATTTTTCCCTAAAAGTAGATTCAATAAGCTTTCCAACACATATTCACACGCCTTCTAACTCAAAGCCAACTGTCAATAAAAAATCTACTGCACTGCTCCGAAACTGAAATTCTATCTTTAGAAGCTCTAAGAAACGTCCTAGATTGAATCTTTTAATCAAGAAACCTTCAACAACGTGATCCTCCATCATTGTAGACCAAGTATAACCAAAAACACAAAAATCACAAACACTTAAAAGCAATTAAAAGCTTGAAATGAGAAAAACCCTACCAAGTATAGTGGGAAAAAACCCATAGGCAAAACCACCAAGAACCCTAATGTGAATGGTCGTCTTATATTCACATCAAAATGTTGTGCAAGTCGTCACAAACAATGGAAGCAATTTTGTGGCTGCTAGTCAGTGTTTAAACTTCAAACATAACATTGCACTAATGCATATAATGCTGTAATTTTTTACTTAAACTAAAAAATTGATAAATGATGACAAGTACACTCTTAATGGCGAAGTTCAAGCACTTGTATTGGACTCCATGTGCTGCTCATTGCATTGATATAATGCTTGAAGATGTTTCCCAAATTCCAGTTATTGATAAAGTCCTAAACAAAGCAATTCAAATGAACAGCTTCATTTATCAACGCCTGGGTCTTTTGAATTTAATGAGGCAATTCCCAAAACAAAGAAACTTGCTAAGGCCTGCAAAGACTAGATTTGCAACAGCTTTCATCACACTTTCATCAATACACAAGCAACAAGATAATCTTAGAAAGATGTTTACATCTCAAGATTGGAGGACTAGTAAATGGGACAAAGAACCAGGAGGCAAAAAAGCTGCTGAAACTATCATGATGCCTTCCTTTTGGAATGGAACTGTGTATGCATTGAAGTGTAGTGGTCCATTAGTCCGTGCACTAAGGTTGGTTGATGGAGAGAAAAAACCAGCCATGGAATATACTTATGAGGCTATGGGCCATGTCAAAAAGTCAATAATTTCATCATTTATGGAAATGAGTCTAAGTACAAAGAAGTGTTTGAAATAATTGATAACAGGTGGGAGTGTAGCTACATCACCCTTTACATGCTGCTGGACACTTCTTAAACCCGGAATTTTTTTATGATAATCCTCAAATTGCGCAATGTGAAGTAGTAAATGGCTTGTATGAATGTAAAAGGGTGGTTCCTATTGTTGATAAGCAAGACAAGATCATGGTAGAGCTAACATCTTACAAACAAGCACATGGTCTCTTTGGAAATGCAATGGCTATAAGACATAGAAACACTAAGGCTCCAAGGTATAAATTTCCTCTTTATTCTCTTTTATCTTCAATATAAAATTTGTTGTGCAATTATATATTGTATGCTGATTACTTTATTATAAAGATTTTATTACCAAAGAGCAAAAAATACAAGCACCAATAGCAAAAGCCAACAAAAACACCAAAACCCAAATTGCAAAAGCATCACAAAGAAACTGATTGCCACCTTCTAAGAAGGGTTCAACCAGCCCTTACAATCATATGCAGCAACAAGGGAACAAACACACCTAAAATTCAATAACTAAGTACTGCAGGTCTGATTCTAGACACTTGCAAGCAACTCTATACATAGCTTCCCTAAACAGACTAGCTGGATCCTTGCAATGAGCAGTGAAGATCTGTGAATTCCTTTGCAACCAGATACCATAGATGCATTCAGTAAAAAGCATCACCCACAATCTATGCTAGGCGGTTTTCTGCCTTTTAGCTCTCTGTGCCTACTGCAGCTCCTGCTCAAACTGCAAGGGCCTTTCTGGAAACCTGAAACACCTTTAGAACTCTAGACCAAACAGCTACAGAGTAAGAACACCGAAAAAACAGGTGATTCACAGTTCCAGCAGCCGTTTCACACAAGGGACATGTGGGATCATGCCCTGGAATCCAAGCATACAATCAATCGATCCTTTGCATTAACCTATTCTGCACAGCTAACCACGTAATGAAGACACTGCTTGGAGTGGCCTTGTTATTACAGATCACCCTTCTCCAATCCACCTTTACAGCTGGATTTTGAAGAAGCTTATACAGCTTTTGGATTTCCATCTTCCCATTGTGCTCAATGACCTCCCATCCACCCATAGAATCAACAATATACTTGCAATTCAAAATTTTCCTGAACACCCAAGAACAAGTCCTGGGAATGGGCACCTCCCAACAAGACCTATTCCTAAAGTAATAGACATGCACCCACTTAACCCATAGAGCCAGCCTTATGTGTTATGTCCCACGGAAGCTTAGTGATTGTTGCCTTGTTCCACTCAGCCAAGGACAGAACATTCCATCCTCCATTCACCTTAGGCAAGCAGAATTGCTTCCAAGCCACCAAATTCTTCCTAGAGGGAAGAGAACAGCCGGTCCAAAGGTAGGCCCTAAACCTAGTCTCAATGTCTTTGATCACTCTCTTAGGCAATACATAAATCTGGGCCCAATAGGTTTGAATACCAAACAACACACTCTTCACAAGTTGCAGTCTGGCATAGGAATGGTGCTTTGCAGCCCAACCTTGAATCCTAACAGTAACCTTATCCACAAGAGGCCTACATCGAGCAACATTAAGCTTCCCGGAAGAAAGTGGCACACCAAGATATCTAAAGGAATAACACCAAGAGAAAAGCCAAGCATATTCTGCAAACTATCTTTAATTTCAAGAGAGACTTCCCCAAAATAAACTTCACTCTTATCCAAACTAGTAGATAGGCCATAAGCATTAGAACACTTATGGAAAGCTCTTAACAAAAGCACCAAACATTGAGAATCAACCCTTGCAAACATAAGCAAGTCATCAACAAACATGAGATTGGTAATACAAATCTGGATCTGCATGGAGCTCTTGCAAACATTTGGACAGATACTCCATCCCCAAAGCAAACAGGAAAGGAGACATTGGATCACCTTGCATCAAACCTTTTTGAGCAGGAAATGGTGCAGAAGGAACACCATTAAGCAAAAGAGAAAAGGAGACAGAACTGACACAGTTCATAACCCAATCCACAAACTGAGCACGAAAACCCAACTCCAACATCATAGTAGCCAAAAAAACTCCATTCTAGAGAATCATAAGCCTTTTTGAGATCAATTTTGAGCATGCAACTAGGAGTGACAGCTTTCCTAGTATACCCTTTGACGAGCTCAGTTGCCAGCAAAATATTGTCACCAATGTGCTTCCCTGGGATAACCCTGCCTGAGCATCATTCACCACCTCTCCTATCACTGCAGCAAGCCTAGCTGTAAGAATTTTAGATACAATTTTGTACAGAGCAGTACAACAAGCAATGGGCCTAAAATCCTTAGCAAAGGAGGGTTGTTGGAATTTAGGCACTAATGTAATGGTGGTGCAATTTTATTGCTTAACCATACTTCCTGTGGCAAAAAAAGTATTTAACAGCAGCATAAATATCATAAACATCAGCTTTCAGCACATTCAACGCTTTCTTAAAGAAATAGGAATTAAAGCCATCAATACCAGGGGCCTTCCCGTCATCAATATGGCTCAAGGCAATATCAATTTCCTCATCTGTCGGGAGCTATGAGAGAGGAGTAAGCTACACCATAGAGCCGTCCCCCCCCCCCCCCAAAAAAG
>PYUH01001178.1:30000-36149 GCA_016808085.1 Suaeda aralocaspica | reverse complement strand
CCCCCCCCCCCCCCAAAACAGTAGGCAAATCAACACCAGGGAGACTAGAGACAGTAGTACCCATTAGTCTTTGAAAAAAACAAAGGAATTCATTGTCAACCTGCTCTGGGGTCTTCAAAATCTCATAATTCTCAGCTTGAATGGAATCAATTTTGTTTCAACCTTGTCTTTGCTTAACAAAACTAAAAAAGAACTTAGAGTTATTATCTTCAAGCTTAACCCAGGTAACCCTAGATTTCTGCTTATAGATACTTTCTTTCACACCCAGCCACTTTTTCACACATTGAATAGCCTCCTGCTCCTTTTTGCAAAGATCATAGTTACACTCATCACTGCTCAACTGCTGCTAAATAGAAGCTAACTGATCTTGAGCATCCTAAATTCTCTGATCAACACCAATATAATGCGTGGTATTCAAGGCTTTCAAGCCTTGTTTGACCTTCTTTAGATTGTGCCATACCTTGAGCATAGGATTAGAATGAGTTCCAACACCCCAAACCTCCTCAAAAACAGCCGTAAAATCATCATGATCAGCAAAACAATTAAGAAACCTAAAAGGTCTCCCTTTACCTTGAGGAGCATGAAAAACCTCAAAAAGAAGAGGACTATGATCAGACAGAGAGGGGGGAAGATAGAAGGCCTCAACATAGCCATAAGAGTTCATCCAAAGCTGCTTATTGAGTCCCCAATCAATCCTAGATCATATCCTGTGACAATCATGAGCCTTGTTAGACCAGAAAAATAAGCACCCTTACTTTTAATGGTCAGTAGTTCCTTATCAGCAAGAAATTGTTGAAAGTCCCTAGTCTCATAATCAGCCACTTGAAGACCATTAATTCTATCATCACTAGTCAACACAGTATTAAAATCCCCAACACAAAGCGGAGAAGACACATCCAAACCATTCAAATCCCTCCACAGAGGAACCCTAGGAACAACAGTGCGCAAACCATAGACCACAGTTAAGTACAACTGATCTTGCAAAGTTTTAGAACTAACCTTACAATGTATAAACTAATCAGACACACCTATGCAATCCACAGTCACTTTATCTCCTTTCCAAGCAAGCCATATCCTCCCTCTATTCAAACAGTTATAGTCATCTAACCACGACCAAGAAGATCCAAATTTCTTCTGCACAGCACTGCTTTTATTCAGCTTTACTCTAGTTTCAAACAAACCAATAATATCAATCTGATACTGCTTTAGAAACTGTTTCACAACAGTTACTTTATTAGGGTCATTTAGACCCCTTATATTCCATGTGGCAATAATCATCCCCCTAAAGAGGGATTCGCATCACCCTCATTACTTTGTTCTGTATCCTTCTGCACCACTCCATTTCCAGGTTGCAAAATCTCAAAAGCATCACTCTGAGTAGTAGGGGCTGATTGAATCACAACTGGAGAGGCCCTAGCCTTGCTTCTAGATTCCTTCCCCACCTCCTAACATCCCTCATCATTCACATTTTGAGTAGATGGAGGAGCCTCTTTAGGAGCAGGAACCACCTCAACTTAACAGCATCCCCACTCTTTAGGAACCCACACCTTCTTAACAGGAGGTGGCTTCTTCTTTGCACAATCATGTCCAAGCCCATTGCAACTCACACAAAATGGTGGTGTCCATTCATACACCACCTCTTGTTCTTGCATAGTCCCATTAGGAAGTTCAATAGAGATAGTAGTTGGCAAAGCCTGAGTGACATCTATCTCAATCAAAAGCTGACAATAACATACTCTTAACTGCCTAGATGTGCACTTATCATCACATACTGGGACTCCCAAGGTGCTAGCAACCCTACTAAATGTGTCATTAGTCCAACAATTCAAAGGTAAGTTTGGAAACTTCACCCACAAAGGAACAACTCTCGATATTTCGTAGCACCCCAAGCTTTCACAATAGCAGGTTTCCCAAAAAACATATGAGGTCCCGCATACAAGACAGTGCACATATCATCTTTAGATTGAAAGCTAACCACAAAATATCCATCTTCATGCCAAAAAACTGTGGGTTTACCAATAGTATATCTTATGTATTTGAAGCTAAGTGGTGGGGTTGTTATGGTTCTTTAACTTCTTACAACAATTTGCCATCAGAATCCTTAGTCTTACATGTAGTGCATCACATTTGAAAATGTAAGGAAATGTTCTCATCCACATTAGATACAAACTAATGTGAAATTGTGAACTACTTAATATATACAAATTAATGATACTTTCCATTTTCAGATTCACAACAAAAAAAAAAAAAAAAAAAAAAAAAAAAAAAAAAAAAAAAAAAAAAAGGCTCAGCCAAGCTCGATTAAATGACTTGGTGTATGTCAAAAACAATCGAGCATTAATTGAAAGGTATAAGTTGCGCGGTAAAATTGATCCAACAACTTTGAAAGATATTGATGACTCCAATGAGTGGTTGACTGGGAGGACAAAAAATGCCGAATATGCATTAGTATTTGAGGATGATGAGGGCCTCACATGGGGACAAGTAGCAAGCGTATTTGGAGTGTATGAGTAGAGGTTCAATTTGAGGTCTAGGGGGAGTAGTTCGGGAGGAAGGGGAGGCAACACAATTCGAGGATCTCGAGGTTCATCACAAAGGGGAACCATAATACTAGAAGAAGATGGACAAGATTGGAATGAAGATGATGAAGGCTATCAATCACTTGAGGAAGATGACAAGGAGGAAGACATTGCTCAAGGAGATGACTATTGACTACAAATGATGCCAATCTTCCATATATCCCTTTAATAGTATATGTTTAGATGTAACTTTTGATGCATAATATTAAAAAAAAATAAAAAAAAATGATATGCTTTTCATTATCACCTCCATGTGTTTTTGGAAAATCAATATAAAATAAAAATATTTAGACATTTTGTTGAATTATTATGTGCTTTCTTGGTTGATTTTAGTCAGTTATGAGTGAAAAAAAGGCTTATCCAAGTAAAAGTGCGCCTCACTTCAATAAGGCGCACGCCTAACGCCTGCGCCTAGGCTCCAAGACCTCTATCGCCTTAGTGCACCTAATGCCTTTTTATACATTGGGAAAGTCGTTAGTTAGTTAAAAGAGGTGTTTGAAGCAAGTAAACACCTTTAGCTTTTGTGCAATGAACGAACTTTTAAAGGGAGATTCACCTATTGATACAAGTGCAGGTATCAGTGATAGTGGTGATATTAATGAAATAAGTTATGGAAAATTTGATAACAACTTCAAAGGTGGTGATATCAATGGTGATATCAAGAGTGGCAATAGTAAGGATACAACCATAGGTGAAATAATTGCATACAGTGATATAAGCTATATAGGTGCATCAAGGGTAGGGATTTGCGTGTGCATGGTCACATGTCAATAATATGGCACGCAAATCAAGGCAAGAATGGTGGATTTGGGAAACAAGATGGTTTTTGCCTATGAGTTTTTTTCCCACAGGGTTTTTCTCATTTTTGGCATTGAGTCTTTTAATTCTTGGTGAGTCTTGATCATCATAATTATGCTAAAATACGTGGAAGACAGATTCTTGAAGGTTTCTTGATTAAAAGATTGGATCTTGAAGCATTTCTTGAAATTCTTGATGAAATCTTGAAAATTGCGCAAATTTGTGACGAAGCTTCTTGCGAGTTTTTGGACGATTTTCTTGGTTCTTGGGCTCCAAGCAAGTGGCGTGATTTTAGTCTAAATTCTGATGATTATCTTGTTAATTAATTATTTAGTCAAGTTGTTAGGATATTTTCTTGATTTGTTAGTTAGTTAGAGTTTGTTAGGAAAGATAAGATCAAATTGCAAGTTGCATGATGATGTGCCAATCTTATCTTTAGTTTGTTGAGCAAAAGTAGGATTTATTTTCCTAGTCTTAGGCGTGTTTTTTTAGTCTATTTTAGTTAGGATTTTGTTGATGATATACCTATAAATAATCTGAACATTAGGATGTAATTAATTAAGTTGAAGTTGGAGTTGAATAGAAAAAAAAAGTTGTTTGTTTACTTGAAAACAAAAATCCGAAATTTAAGAGTTGGTGATTAAATTCTTTATACTCTTGTGATTTAATTAGTAGCTTTGAGGGTGCTTAGGCTTTAATCAAAGGACTAATTGATCAACCTAAAATTAAGAATCTTGGTGACTTGGTCTTTATAGATTCGAAATTTTAGTTTATACCCTTGTGAGTTTTTGTTTACACGAAAATTCACATCACCTATGCTATAGAGTTTTACACATGTGATAACTTGTTGGAAAGTTTAAGATGTCTAGTTTTTTCAGCAAAAGAAGCCAAAATGATGGATTTTAGAGTGAAGATTATTTATTTAAAATTAACTGAACGCAAACCTGAAGTGACTCGTCAAAGAGTTGCGTATGGTTTGTTGCATAACTAAATTCATTGTTCAACAAAATTGAGCCCTTATTTTGATTGGTTTCAAAGTCTTTCAACTGCAATTCATAATACACTACTCTATCACCATATTCATTCATTTTCACCTTAATTCATCAATAAATCATCATAAAATCATCCCATCATAATAGTTTCAAACAAATTGAGCCATTATCTTATTTTGATTGGTTTGATTCTTGAATACCCATCAAAATACGCATTAGAACCCTACAAAAATTAAATGGAAGTGGAAGCATATCAACTTACATTGAGCTCTTTTCGAGAGGTGTTGCCAAAGGGGGATTTGGGTATCTCTCCTCAAGAAGTTTTGCAATGATATCAGAATCTGAGACCCATTTCTCATCAAATTTCATGACAGGTACTTTACCATCTGCATTGATTTTCAAAAACCTGGTAGCAAACATAATCAAAGACCGTTAGTTCATCATATCAATTAGATTGCAAAATAGGGAAAAAGGAATTTGACTATTAGTTACTGCAATTTTACCATTCCGGCTTATTAGATAAGTCTACCAGTTTCATATCATAAGGGAGGTGCTTTTCTTCTAAAGTTAACAACACTCTTTGGCAAAATGGACCTGAAATTAGGATAACACAATTTATTGATCAAAACAATAATCATATGCAAAGACAAGGCTAAGTTATTGGAGTCATTGATCTCCTGTCTTAATAATTCCTCTGGTTTTAGTTTGAAAAGATGCGTAGTAGATTTTATTCTCAAAAATAAATAAATAAATTAGCCAATTAGGATTAAAACAACCGATACTACTCCATTCGTTCAAAAAACCCACTTATTTCACAAAAACTAAAAACCCCAAAACATTTCTTAAACAGTTATTATCAAATTGGACATACCCATATACTAATTTCAAACCATCAATCAAGTAATGAAGCATAAATCAGCGATTCAGAAACAAAGAAATTGATAAAATAGTAATATCAATCAATCAATCACAGCCTTGATCACAAAAAATTGGGGTCGGCTACATGAACCAAAATTAATCT
Organism: Suaeda aralocaspica; assembly: GCA_016808085.1. Lineage (NCBI taxonomy): Eukaryota > Viridiplantae > Streptophyta > Magnoliopsida > Caryophyllales > Amaranthaceae > Suaeda > Suaeda aralocaspica. The sequence goes on along the minus strand of PYUH01001178.1, from coordinate 30,759 downwards.
TTCCATGTGGTCGTCCACATAAATTTTCCTCCTCCATCGCTTGCGAGCAAGAACCTCATTCTCTTGTAAATCTAAAAGCTTCATATCCTTTTTAACCCTTTTCCACCAAGTCATTTTCGATCTTCCCCTATCTCGTTTGAGATTTCCATGATCCCACCCTTCCACTCGTCGCACCGGGCTCCCTCAGGTCTCTATCTCACATGTCCGAACCAACGCAAATGATTCTCCCTTAATTTGCTTGCTATGTCTGCAATCCCAACTTTTCGACGTATTACTTCATTTTTTATTCTATCTCTAAGAGTGTTCCCGCACATCCATCTCAACATCCGCATCTCGGTAACTCCTATTTTTTGAATGTGCTCGTTGTAAGCCCAACATTATGTACCATAGAGCAACACTGGTCTTACAGCAGTCCGGTAGAATTTCCCCTTCAACTTTAACGGGATGTTTTTGTCACATAACACTCCCATAGCTGCTTCTCATTTAAGCCACCCAAGGTCAATATCACCATTCTTTTATATAAATGACCCGAGATATTTAATATATTCCCCCATATCTAGGGCTTTTCCATCCAACCTTACCACTGCATCACTTACCCCCTCTGAGTCCCAAAGCGGAATTCCATATATTCCGTCTTACTCCGACTTAGCTTAAACCCTCTAGACTCCAACTTTTGTCTCCATTTCTCTAATTTGGCATTAACCCCCTCTTTAGTTTCATCCACCAATACAATATCATTCGCAAATAACATACACCATG
>PYUH01001178.1:0-27500 GCA_016808085.1 Suaeda aralocaspica | reverse complement strand
ATTTCACTTGAAGTTACTTTGGGAGCAATTCTAAATAGTTTGCTATTAGTTCGGGAATGATTCAATTCAGACTAAGTAAGTTAGAAAGGTGCCATGGTCTTTTTTATTATGGTCGGGTTATTTCATATTCTCATAGGGACTTTAATTTAATTTTGTCTCTTTGAATGAAAGTCGAAAATTATGTGATGAACATTTTTTAGGATGAAATTTTAAGATATATTTTAGGTCGAATATTATGTCTTTGTACTTCATATTAATTGTGTTTCAGATTGATTTTGGTGTATTTATCACACGCAAAAGCTTTCACGTTACAGTATACATTAATTCCAATACACAATATAATACAGAGTATGTCACTTTAATCAGTTTTAAAAGGAAATTATTAAGTTACAAATTATTACAAGATAAAATAAAAATTTAGTTATAAATAAGATTGGGTTTTGGGTTATTTCAATTCAATTTAAGTTGAGTTAGGTTAGGTCAAATGATCAAACAGGTTGCTTAATATTCAATTCAATTCCATTTGGTTCGTCTTTTTTATGTTTTATTCAAGTCAATTTCAGTCAAGGTTATTAGTTTGGGTCATTGTCATTTTGCCTCATTTTCAGTTCAGGTTCAATTCATTTCAATCCATTGATCTATCGGTCAATATCAGCTTCGGTCACTTTTAGTTCAAATCATTTTCAGGTTACATATCACTTTCAGTTTAGTCAAGAACAATTCAAGTAACCCAACGGGTTATAACCCAAACTGACACCCCTAGCGTCAGTGTCATGGTAATTGAGTTTTTACAGACATTTAAAATTCACAGAAATTTAATACTTTATCCAATTTATAGGAATTAAACATAACTTGTTTGGTTGTCATATGAAAATTGTAATTCTTAGGAATTTCCAATCACCATGGAGTTAAGGGGTCGTTTGGATCAATTAGGGAAAAGGAAAGGGGCTAAAAAAAGGCAAAAGAGGGGAATGGAATAGAATTCCCTTAGATTTATTATGCCATTTGTTTTAGAAAATAAAGGGAATGAAGACCATTAGTCCACCTGTAATACCCTATAATTTCCAGGTTTTGTAAAAAGTACAATTTTTTATTTTTACAAGTTATTTTCCACAATATAATAATCTTTGGGTAATAATAATAATAATAACAACAACAACAACAATAATAATGATAATGATAATAATAGTTTTATTATATTTAAAATATAATTTTGTCTTAGCCCAAAGTTTTTTCTATTTAAATCTAAATTTATCTTTTTGGTTGAAAAATCTAGAAGACTAACTAAACCCTACACCGATACCCATATATAAACACACCCCTCCCTAACCCTTTACAATTTCTCCGTGAAAGACTTGAAAAAAAAAAACAAAAAAAAATGAAAAAAAAGGAGGGGGGGAGTGATGCAGGTTGTCGCACACCTCTTAAAATTAAACCGAACAACACTAACTAATATAGCTAGGAAAGTAGGGATCTAATCCACATGGAAGTTATTAAATTCTTATTAGTTCTAAAAAGTATAAATTGTATAAAGGACCTTTGTTGAATTTCTAACTAAACTACTAATAACTAGAAAAACAGCATAAATTACGAATTAAAATCTAATTATGAAACCTAGGGCGGTCGATTCACTATGAACAATCAACAAACTCTTAAAACATTCATCAATTAATTCACTAACTTTCATTGAATTAGGGCACACTAATTTTTTCGAACTTAGACTCTCTTAAAACTCCTTTACCGGCTCTTGCTCGCATTAATTTGTTTCGCCTATTATTCAGTTGTGTTATTGTGGTAAACATACCTCTCGGCTTTGTTTTCGACAATTTCCTAACCTACAACTAAATCTGGCCACAATTTAATTGCAATCAATAGAAATCAATAATATGAATTCAATAACTAATTATGAATTAATTAACAAACATAAAACTAATTCATAACATATTCATAAATCCCCTAACCCTAGAAAATTGACTACTCACTCATAATTATGAAAAATAAGACAAAAATCAAATAAATTAACATGATCATGAAGATAAACAAAATTAACAATTAATAAAATTATAAACTAATTACTAGAACTAAAGTAATTAACAAAACAAAAACTAATCTAACAAAGAAACTAAACTAAAAAATGAACTAAAAAGAAACTAGAAAAGAAAAGGGAAAGAAATTACCAAACTAAGCTTGAATTGAATTGAATTGAAAGAGTGTTTGACAAAACTAATCTATAATTTCTAGAGAGAGAAAGTCATTAGAGAGCTAAATAGGATTCTAAAATCTAAAAATTGTTAAAAAAAAAAAAAAAAACTAGGTAAGGTCGTCCTTAATCATCCACGCCTTTATATACTACATTGGGCTTAATTAAATCAAAGTCCACAAATAAAACCAGAAAAATGAACACGCGGGCCGCAAACCAACCCACCCGCGCCCGCAAGGAACAAAAACGCCTTATTCCCTGCACTCGCATGAGCTCTAATTCTCAACTTCTGAAGGGCTTGTTTTGTTCCGCGGGCACATAGAAGAAATGTTTATTTGGAGGCTGTGGACCCGGGGCTTTGGGGGCCTACGTACCCTTTTTACGGACATCGAATGCCTTTAGTTTGTTGCATAGTGTGATTATCCTTGGCTTAGGGAGTGAGTCTGGCTAGAAGCACAAAACCCAAGTAGAGAAGTCGCCACCGTGCTCCTTTTGGGAGTTTACGAAACCCCATTAGGTCTAGCCCGTAGGCAAATTGACAGCCAAGGATAAGAAAGTCTCATATCTCTGGATTCGGGGACGAGGGTAACGACAAGAGTAGGTCACACTATCCCCCCACGTATAGCGGCCTCTACTTGTTCTCATGTGTAATTTCATAATCATAATATCGAGTTTAACATACATATTTCCGATTTTGACCTAAAAACACAAAGAAATAAGGCTAGGCGGGTTTTAGTTAATGCACACATAATTTCTGGTTTATCATGCATGGGTGATCGCTTTAGGATTTAATTGATTTTAATCTTTATTTAGTTAGAACATGCTTATAGGTCTTTTGAGCTAAACATGAATTCTATGTGATTTAAAGCAATAAACATTTAGTGTGAAGATCATATAAAACCTAAAACAATGTTTCTATCTAAAGTTGATTTTAATTTAAAGTTGAATCATTAATTAATCAATACTGCATGAATTTGATTTTAAGACATGTCAATTATCTAATGAAGCAATAAAATCACATAAACATGCAAACTAACTCTTTGAAGAACTACGGATGGAGATTTCGATGTTGTTGGCCTCATTTGAAGTACCTTTCGTGCAATTCATTGACAATTTCTTAGAACCGAAAGCTTAAAGAACCTTGATAATAATGATTATTATTATTATTATTATTATTATTATTATTATTATTTAAGTCTAATGAATTGTGAGAGGAAGAAGCATGATTTTCGATGTAGGGCACGAAAACCGAGAGAGAGAGAGTTTAGAGAGAGAGAGAGAGAGTGACAGAATGTGTGAATTGATGATTGAATGTGAGAATTATTGATGAAGAATTGATGAATGAGGAGTCGGAGAGGTCGGGTATGTGTAGGTTTGGAATTGACGTCATCGAGCGCCAGAGCGCCGAAGGAACGCTATAGCTCTCAAGGGTGAGCGCCAGGGCACCCCACCTGCGCCTGCGCGCTCGCCCTACATCGTGGAGCTTGAGCTCCCTTTTCCTGGTTTCCACGCGGTGAATCTCCGAAGCTTCCTTATTTCGTATATTAATTTTCATAAATCAAAATATTATGAAATAATACGAAATTCACTTTCATATAATCTAGAGTTTCCATAAACCGAACAAACCCTTTAGAAGGTTCGTCGAATCCGGTCACATTCATACGCTTAAATTAATTTCTTTATTTTCGAAAATGAAATTATGAAATAAAATGAAATGAAAATAAAAATAAAATGAGAAAATGAAATATAAAAATAAGAAATGAAAATAAAATGAAAATTAAAAACTATTTTAAGTGTATTTCGACCATCGTAACTATCATCGGTTAACCATTTTCAACAGAGGCCCAAATATAGGTGTCTACAGAGGTCCATTTTGACGATCTTTTAAATTTTTTATTTATTTATATATTTTCAAGCAATCGATTTTCAGAAATTGGACATGTTTGCGACGTGGTACACGTTAATCATCAACCGTTAGGTGGGACCAAATATAGGTGTCTACAAAGGCCCATTTTGACGATCTTTTAAATTTTTTGCTTGATTCTTTCAACTCTTGTTCGTAGCTTCTCGTACCTTGTCATGCATCCCGAGGCAAGGCCATTTTGACTCGTTTAAGCTCCCTATTACGCTCCTATAACACATAAAACAGACCGAAAACCACGCATAATAACCGAGGAAGCATCGTATTAACATTAAAAGTTCTAAAAATCAACTAAAACCACTCAAACTGATTCAAACCATAAATTAATACCAAGGAACGACATTTAACCAAAATAAAGCCACAAACTCAACTATTAAGCATAATAATCAACCAAAAATGAGAGAAAAACACTATATAAAATATGTATATTAAATTCCTCCAAACCGAACCCTTGCTCGTCATCCTGAGCAAACACAATAAATTGACTACATGTAACACCCTAATTTCCTAACTTTCCCTCTCTAGATTTTCCGGAAATATATTATAAATATAATGGAAAACAATAATTAATAATCATAATTATGATCCCTACTTAACTAGGAAGAACCAAAGTATTACCGCCACCGTGATAATGACTAAGTCTATTATCAAAGTACTACAGCAGAAGTCTTTAAAAACCAAAACCAAATTAAAACTTAAACTGAAACTTGAAATAATCTCAAAAGCAAACCAAGTCAAAACCAAATTAAAACTCTATTACACTTCGGAACACATCTTAATGGCCCTTCAAAACCAAATAAACTCTAAACTTCGAAAATAAAAGTCAATATCCAACAATAACAATATTAAGTATCAAGTTCACATAACTACGAAACTGCAATGCAAGTGCTCACGCTCCAACCTAGCATGATTGACTATGCCCACCTGTACCTGTAGCTTTCTTTTATTCTAGACAACTACTTGCAACAAGTGGGTCATCGAAGGGCCAAGTGAAAGACAAAGCCATGCACACAAACACACAAAATCAGTAAAGCTGAGTACATAAATACCAAAGACTATGCAAAGCATGATCAATATTAAAATAAAATAAAAGTATAACACACAAACTTCTTACCGTTGACATCTTTTTACCTGTGCATAGACTCAACTCATATAAATTATTTATTATGTTTAAACTTTGGATTTCGCATTGAACGGGTTTCCTTTCCTTTAAAATCGCCCTATTGGGCACCAACTTGGGAGCAACTCCAAGAAGGTATTACCTATGTCACATATACTGATGGAATTCCAATGCATTAAAAATATAAAAGAGTATAAGGTCTTGTACCCCAATTAGAAGTCATAGATCACCGTTCCATATGACTCCCCCCATTGTTCATACTCAAGTTATATACGTTCTAAGAGTTTTGGTGCGAATCCTCTTTCACTTTACATGATTAAAAGATCTAACAATATTATGACTCACACATAACAACACATAGAAACATGCACAACATCAAACAAAACCATATTAATTATCTTTTTAAAGTGATTCTAAAAATAACTGTGTGTGTCATTTAATTAAGCTAAACTTTCTTTACCACACATTAACTGTGAGTGGCTTACTATTTATCTTTCTTGACCACACATTAAACTTTGAGTGGTATATAAATATTTGCTCATTAAACTTTTATTAAACATGTGAATAAAAATTCACAAACTACATATCTTATTGATTAAGTAACTAATCAACTCAACTAACTTCTTTTTTCTTCTATATTAACTATTGGCCAACTTTAGTAATAATTTTAACATTCCAATTACTCATGATAATCTAATAATGTTGTAGATGTGGAATGTCAACTAAATTTAAGAATCATACTTTCATACTATCATACTTCTCATGCAAGTCAACCAAATAACAATTCATATTTACATACATAACATGTACGACCAACAACCAAGCATGAATTCTACTTTTACTTTCGCCTTTAGTACTTACGTACCTTGTATTGTGGTGGTGATCCGCCGCAACTCCTAAAAGTCAACTAACTCCTTAAAAACTCATCAAAACATCATAAATCAAACATAAAACTCTTTTACACTCTAATACCATCATTATACATCTAATCTATGCTTTAAAATATTTTTTCGTGAAGTGAAACATGTTAGTAATATTTTTACTCTATGTTTTCATGACTTTAAAATTTTGTGACCAATATTAAACAACTTTAAAACCCTTAAAAACAAATCTAAACTTCATAAAATCATCACAAATTCATACTGCAACAATTTATGATCATAATATATATGTTTAGATCAATAAAAACCATAAAAGCACAAATTTCATAAACCCTAATTTAAAATTTCATGAACAACTTTATAAATTCATACTTTAAACATAATCATAACCTTATAAAACATGATTAGAATCATAAAAACATGCTAAAACATAATCATAAACATGAATTTTGCAAAATTGAATTAAAAAGAAAAGAGGAGAAATTTTTTTTTTATATAGTTCAAAAATTACCAAAGGGGAGGAAGGAGGATCGGCGAGGGTGGTGGCCGGTAAGAGGGGGCGCTGGCAGCAGGTGGCGCACGGCGGCGAAGGAGGCAGACAGAGCAAGGGGCTCGCGATGGGGAAAGGCGAGCGGAGAAGTTTTTTTCTTTTTTTTTTTTGGGAAATCCTAAACACTTTTTTTTAATCCTAAATCACTAAAGTTACAAATTAAATTTGAAAATTTCTGATTTAAAGGGTATTTATAGGCCCAAAGTAGGTTTTGGCGCAATTACATAAATACCTTAATGTTTGAAATTACTTTTGTGCCCTTGTTTTAAAACAATTTAGGAAACTCTAAAACTTCTATTTTTAGAAACTTTTAAAAATATTTAATAAACCTCAAAGCGGCATGAAATATAATTTATAAACTTTAGTAAACATAATATAATTATTATAATTATCAATTGATTTAAATTTCCTTCCTGATTGAACTTAAATTCTCAATAAAAATACTAAAAGCATTCACATAAAATACGACAATAACTTTCTAAAATACATGAAAATGTGGGGTATTACACTACACCCCATAAAAACAAAATAACCATTATAACTCAAAAGAACATCCGAAGGCACATGGATCAAAGCCAACCAATCAAGCATCTAATTACCATCCATCCTATATATGAGTCAAACAAAACTAAACCAAGCAATTTTAATGGATCGATGACTAGAGTAGCTCACGGGTGGTCACTCCGCACATTTTATGATGAGCTTAAATCAATGAAGCTCTAACCCTCACCTCCCTACCAAATATGGAATGCAAATGCAAAGTGTGTTTAAATGCAAATTTTAGGAACCCAAATCCCACACCTCACACCTCATGCAAGTGTTTAAGGGTATCCACTCATCCTAAATGTCGACTCGAAATGCAAGTAATACTCTATGACCTTGAAAAATGATTCACTTCACAATAACCATAGCAAGTTCACGAAGATCAAAATAGACTTTAATAAGCTTGTAACGTGGCTAAGGTGATGGGTAGGATAAATTTTGGGATAACATGGTGGAATGCAGGGTAATATATATTCAAGGAAAATCGTCAATAACTCCAAAGTAATCATCAACATTCTCCAACATTCAATTCCAACCAAACCAAACCAAACTTTTCTTTTTAATTCACATCAACTCCAAAATTCTCATAAATCAACAAAACAACCAACTATAATCACAAGCTTTAACTTCTTTCTTTTCTTTCTTTTTTGAATTCAATCTTCTTTTTTCACTTTTTTTTACTTATGAATTTTGAAATTCATTCATTCACTTTTTTCTTCATTCTTTTTCAACATTTGAACTTATCATGCTTTTATAATTTTTTCACTTTATTTTTCATGAATAATAAAATTCTAAGTTCACAACTCTTAATGATTTGTCTTTGTTCAATAAAAATAAACAATAAACAAAATCATCACACATACTGATGCAGGTTGTCGCACACCTTTCAAAAATAAACCAAACAACACTAACTAATATAGCTAGGGAAGTAGGGATCGAATCCACAAGGAAGCTGTTAAATTCTATTAGTTCTAAAAAGTAAAAACTATGTTATGGGCATTGGTTGAATTTCTTAGCTAATTGACTAATAACTAAAAGAAACAACGAAAAATACGAATTTAAACTCTATTATAAAAAGCCTAGGGCAATCGGTTCACCATGAACAATAAATAAATTCATAAAATAAAAATCAATTAATTCACTAACGTTCATTAAATTAGGGCACACTAATTCGCTCGAACTTAGACTCCCTCAAAACTCCTTTACCGGCTCTCGCTCGCATAAACTCGTTTTGCTTATTATTCAGTGGTCTTATTGTTGTAATCTTACCTCTCGGCCTTGATTTCGACAATTACCTAATTCACAACTAAATCAAGCCACAATTTAATTGCAATAAATAGAGATCAATAATAGGAATTTAATTACTAATCAGGAACTAATCGATTAATATTAAACTAGTCCATTAATGAGTTCATGGATCCCCTAAACCCTAGAAAATAAATTACTCACTCATAATTATAAAAAGTAAAACAATAAACAAAGTTAAATTCATGATCATAAACAAATCCGAACAATAATTAACAAATTATTAATCAAGAATTAATTAAGAAACTAAAACTAATCAACATAAACAAAACAATAATCAAAACTAAGAAACAAAATTAAAATAATAAAATTAGAAAGAAAAGAGAAAGGAAAGAAATTACCAAATTAAAACTTGAATTGAATTGAATTGCAAAGTTGTTAACAAAAATAATCTACTAATTCTAGAGAGAGAAAGTGATTAAAGAGCTAATTAGGATTCTAAAATGTAAAAAGTGCTAAAAAACTAGTTAAGACCGTCCTTAAACATAGCCACTATTTATAGCATATGGGCTTCGACATAATAAAGCCCACAAACAAAAGAATCGGAAAAATCATCATCGGGTTGCAAACAAGGCTTCATGCGCACGCATAGAACACATTGCATTTGTTCCTTGCGTCCGCATTATGAAACAATAGCTTCTGAAATTTCATGGTCATTTGAAATTGCTATAACTTTTGATTCAGGATGTTCCACGGAGCGTATGACCTACCGTTAGAAAGCTCTTTAAGTATAATTTCCAATGCAAGAAGAATCAAGTCAATCCAATGTACAGATTGGGAGATATGACCAAAACAGTGGACAGTGGTCAAAAACTTCACTTCTAAACTTCTTAATTCTTCACTTTTACTTCTAATATTTCTCCAACTTGTCTGGCAAGACGTCAAATTTGTTCCAATGAGTTGTAAAATGTCTCTAATAATTCTCCAAATTCTAATAAGTGATCTTCATCTCTCAAGTGCTGAAATTATGTAGTAAAATCAACCGAAAATTGGTCGTTTCCTACAAAACATTACAAACCCACACAAAACACTAAAAGAATACCAATAGAATCAAATTTGGCTCAAATGAGCCTAGTCAGTGCATAAATCATTAGGGAATTGGATAGAATAATAATATAAATATTAGACACATCAAACTCCCCCAAGCCAGACCTTTTCTCGTCCCGAGCAAACACAATCAATAAATTGACTACACCCCATAAAAACAAAATAACCATTATAACTCAAGAGAACATCCAAAGACACATGGATCAAAGCCAGCCAATCAAGCATCGAATTACCGTCCTTCCTAAATACGAGTCAAACAAAACCAACCAAGCAAGTTTAATGAATCGATGACTAGAGCAGCTCACGCGTTGTCACTCCACACAATTAATGATGAGCTTATTATAACAATAATGCTCTAACCCTCACCTCCCAACCAAATATGGAATGCAATGCAAAATGTGTTTAAATGCAATTTTAAGAAACCGAAACTCACATCTCACACCTCATGCAAATGTTTAAGGGTATTAACTCATCCTAAGTGTCGACTCGAAATGGAATTAATACTCTACGACCTTGACAAATGTAATGTGGACTTTAATAAATCATATAAACACGCAAAACTATCTCATTAAAGATGTAATACCACACATTTTCACGTATTTTAAGGAAGTATTTTTTTTTATTTTACTTATATAATTTTTAATATTTTTATTGAAAAATTATGTTCAATAGGAATATTAAATGAAAAGAAAATAATAATAATAAAATAAATAAATAATAATAAAAAATAAGTTTTAATTAAAAATAATGATTTGTGTTTATAAATAATATTTTATGTTTATAAATTATTTTAAAAGGTTTTTAAAAATAGAATTTTTAAGAGTTTCCGAGGCAAGGGCCTGAAGGTAATTTCCACTTGTTAGGATAAGTATGGGCTTTTCCAAATCCTACTTTGGGGCCTATAAATACCCTTTAAAACCTAAATTTTCAGATTTCATTCATCATTAGTTGTCATTAGGATTCCAAAATCTAGAGAAAGAAAGAGAAAAAAAAAAGGGAAGGGGGAATTTCCGAAAAAAAAAATTTCTGCTTCGGTTTTCGGGGAAAAAAAAGAGAGGAAGATCGTTTTTCTTGGGAGTTGTGCCTCGAGATCCGTGCAGTCGCCACCCAGCGCCACCGCCGGCCACCTCGCACTCCTCCCCTTGCTTTGGTATATTTTCGGACCCTTTTTTTTAAAAAAAAATTCCTTCTTTCTTTTTGATTCAATCTTGCAAATTCATGTTCATATTTATGTTTAATCATGATTTTATAAGTTTCAATCATGTTATATGAAGTTATGATTTGTTTTAAAGCATGGATTAATGTGTTGTTCATGAAATTTTAGATTAGGGTTTATAAAATATGAAAGTTATTATTTTTATGAGTTTTTATGATTTAAACTTCAATATTATGATCATCAATTGTTGTTGTGTGAATTTATGATGATTTTATGAAGTTTAGATTGATTTTTAAAGGCTTTGAATATAAAATAAATTTCTGTCGAAATTTTGTAGTCATGAAATTCAATAGAATAAATATTATGAACATGTTTCGGCTTATGAAAAATTATTCTAAAGCATAGATTGGTTTCATAATTATGTTAGTTGATTGTAGAAGAGTTTTGCCACGAATTTATGATATTTTCATGAGTTTTTCATGACTTTAAATTTAATAAATAAAACTGAAGTTTTTATAAAAACAAGTTAAAATAAGTTTTAAGCGTTCATATTATGCTAGTATGATCACATATTAATTCTATGATGTTACATATAATTTTTAGTAAGTTTCATGAAGTTTAAAAGTGATTTTAAGCATGTTTAACATGTTGTCCAGATTTTATAAAGTAAATAATTAGGCTTTTAAAGTATGTAATTAGCATGAATTAATCATAAAAATTAATTAATAAATTGTATGATTGATTTATGTTGTTTTTGAAGTTTTTCAAAGAGTTTTGTAATTTTAAATTGCTGTCCTCTTTTCTAAAGTGGCATAAAATTTGTATTAAGGTTTTATAAAGCATAAATAAATCCCGAAAAGTGAAAACCAAGTAATCATACAATAGAAAAATTAAAGTGTAGTATGGAATTGAATGAAGACCATATAAGGAATGTTTTGGACAAGTTTCTAAATAAGCAACACAAGACAACAACTACAAGCACTCTTCACTCAAACCCTGCATGATTGACTATGCCCACCTGTATTTGTTGCTTTCTCTTTATTCTAAACCACCTGTACCTGTTGTTTTCTCGTTATTATAGACTACTACTCGCCATCGAAACTGGTCGTCGTAGGGAAAAGTCAAAGACAAAGCCATGCACTAAAAAATACACAATCAGCAAAGCTAAGTACATAAATACTAAAGACTATACAATAACTAACATGAATAATCCTTATCAAAAGCATAGATACGCATGAAGCTTTACCTTTAACATAACCATGTACCTGTAGCATGGACTCAACAACATTATATTTATTTAAGATATCTATTTGTGGATTTCGCATCAAACGGGTTTCCATTATCAACATTCTCCCTTTTGGGCACCGACTTAGGAGCAACTCCAAGAAGGTATTACCTATGTCACATGAAGTGACGGAATTCCACCTCATTTAAAAGTAATAAAGAGTAAAACGTTCTGTACCCCAATTAGAAGTCATAGATTACTATTCCTATAACTTCCCCCCATTGTTCATACTCAAGGTATATACATTCTAAGAGTTTTGGCGCGAATCCTCTTTCACTTTATGTGATTATCAAGTTTAACAATTGTTATGACTCACATAAAACATTGCATGAAACATTCATCACAACATGTTATCAAGAATACCATATTGATTATCTTAATTATCACGTGATCAAAGTATGTAATTCTTGGTTCTTTATTATTTAAACCTTCTTTTCACCACACATAAATTGGGAGTGGCTAACTTTCTTCTCATTAACTTGCTATTAAACACGTGAATAAACATTAACCAACTACCTTTCTTGTTGCTCAAGTTATTAATCACCTTAACTTACTCTTCTTTATTTATTGACTACTAGTCAACTTCTTTCAAAATAGTCAACATTCCAACATCAATGATGTAATAAGAATGCTATAAAACAGAATGTAAAAAATATTAATCAATACATACTTTTCATGTAAACATGCCAACATAACTTCTCATACAAGTCAACACAAATCAACAAGTCAGCAAGCGTTAATAACTTTCAAGCATTACAAGTTCTATCATGCGACTTAAAACTAGTCTAGCATGAATTCTAAGTACAAGAAGGCCTTTAGTACTTACGTACCTTGTGTTATAGTGATGACCCGCCACTAGTTCTAGAAATCTCTTAGTTTGAAGATTCTTAGAAAGGGAAAAACCGAAACTAGTTAAAAACCTCATCGACTAAACTCTACAACAACTCTAAACTAACTTTTTATGATTGAAACTCAATCAAAACCTTTCCTATATGGTCTCTATTCAAATCCATACTTTATCTATAGTTTTCCTTCTCAAAAACACTTAATTTTCAATATTTTCCAAAAATGGCAGCTTTGAAAAATCACTTACAAATTCCTTTAAACCTTCTTAAACATCATAATTTGACCGTAAAACAACATACCAATGTTTTTCGATCATCGAAACCTTTATACTCAGCAATCTTCTCTACTTGTCTTTCCCTTTCTAGGTAATCATCAGATGAACCTTGTCCTATGAAATCATCAAGTTTAATGCCACGATCATCAAGTTTATGCTTAGGACGTTTTTTATGTGAATCTGAGGAAGAAGAAGAGTGATAGGCTTCGTCATCATCATTATCCCCTCGAAAATGATGCACATAGTTTGGATCCAATTTGCGTTGGAACTGTTGTGCCTATGCATCAATTCACACATTATCTTGTCTCTGTCTCACGTCCATGTACTCCAATTTAGTCACCATGCCGTGGATTAATTTTGTCAAATTAGCTTCCCCCATGATGGATCGAAAAAAACACTGAAATCTAATGCCAAATTGATGTGGATTTTAACTAGTACTCGCAAATAACACTCAAAACTCAAGTGTGAATCAATTAAACTCCCACTCCTGGACAAATTTAATTGAAGACTAACTAATTAGAACACTCTTTAACCTAATTAATTAGGGTCTAAATTCTATCTTCACTCCTTATTCACGAATTTATGGAATAACTTGAACAATCAACTCCTTAATTGACCAAGAAAGAAAATCACGAAATTTTATTGAAACAAAAAACAAACTTATGTTGTTACATTAAATCCTTAGGCTATTCACTAGTGGAAAAAAACCTTTTTGCTGCGGTCATTTGACCACCTTTTGCTTCGTTTTTTGACCGTAGCATATGCCAGAGAAGCAAAAGGGTAATAACTTTATGCTGCGGTCATCTAAACGACCGCAGCATATAGTCCAATTCCCACCATATTTTTGAGACTTTATGCTTTGCTTTTTTAAAATAATCGCATCATAAAGTTTTTTTATCACCAAAATTTAAGACTTTATGCTGCGGTTGTTATGTATGACCGCAGCATAAAGTCATTTTCCCACCATTTTTTTGTACTTTATGCTTCGTTATTGTTACATTACATGACCGTATCGAAAAAATTATATATATATATATATTTAATATCCACATATCCAATTGCTAATAAGAATTTAACTAATAGATCATTATTATGACATTTATTATAATAAATTAAATTATATAATAAATTAGTAACAAACAAAGATAATAACATTATAGTTAATAACAATATATAACAACGTACAAATTAAACATACATGCATATATATATGCATTCACTATTGATTCACTATTGCATTCTTTTACATCATCATCTTGTCCCAAGCTCCTTGTTTCATTACAAACAATATAGAGTGATAAAACTAACTTCCCTCTAACTTCAACAATTTCTTGAACGGTGAACGGCCCTTGACGTTTTGCCGACTTCAAAACCTTTAATTTCATTAAAGACGATGAGGAGATATTAATTATTACACCATTTGACTTAAAAATGATCAGCAAAGAGCAATCACAGCAAACACAATCTAAGTAATGCATTGACATCAAATATAAGCTTGCATTGTCCCACAGCAAAACCTTTTGCACAAACAAGCCTCAAAATAAGTTATAGAGTCGAATAAATAACAAAGCAGCAGCAAAATAGAGCAAAAATAACAACTAATTAAGATGCACAAAACGCAGCATATGCCAGAGAAAAAAACATAGCAAAAGCAGCTAGCAACAGCTGAAGAAATATATGCATCAGAATTGAAAGTAGCACATAAAGCAGCAGCAGAAGAAAAACAGCAGAAAGAAGAAATACAGCAGAAATCAGCAGTACTGAAAGCAGCAACAGAAGAAATAGCACAGAAAGCAGCACATAACAAAAACAGCAGCAGCAGCACGCAAAACAGTAGCTAGCAGCACATCAGAACAACAAGCAGCAGCACAGCAAAACATCAAAACAGCAGCTAGCAGCACAGCAAAACAACAAGCAGCAGCAGCGTAGGACGATCAGCAGCTAACAGAAGAAATTGCACTGTCTGGATGTTTTCTTGACCCCTTATCTTTTTAGGATCAGCAGGCTTAGGACGATCAACACGGGAATCACGTCTACTACCAACAAGGGAATCTCTTTTACAAATATCACGCTCAAGAAGAGCCTTCTGACTCTGCAATTTTTTTTATCTCTCTTTCGGAATCAGCCTTCTCACCTTGTTCACTACAAAGCACATAAGCACAATATTATTAAAGTATCAATGGTTATGTAAGGCACAACGAGACAAGGAGATAGCTGAGAACCTCGAGTCTTGTTTTCTCTTGCATGAGAGTTTTCAGCTTAGACTCTGTCTCTTTCAATTTGGATTTTGTTTTCTCAAGGTATTTCCTCATAAATTCCTTCTCTCTGGACAAGGAAGACGTTGATAAGGAAAATAACTCATTTGTATTTACGAGCGTTGGTTTATCTTAACTGAAATATTACATGAAACAACAAAAATAATACACACATGGACATGGGGTGAAATAATCAACCGTAGCTCTCCTCGAGCATATCCCGCCCATATTATTAGCATAAACTTTGTATAATATACACTTCACTATCTACACATGCCTTACAAATATGTATCAGCACTTCAAACCCTCCACAGCGAAACCGGCGGCAGAATAAAGACTACAGAATCAATTTCAGCAGCGGAAAGTTGAACCACAAGACTGATGATCCAACACACTAACCAAAATACTTAAACAAGGTTCCTACTTCCACTCATTTGCCTAATTACCACAATAAATCCAATTTCAGAGCTGTAGATCAGGAAAAAAAAAAAAACCCATTTATCAAAAACAACATTTCTAAGCTTAACCCTACACAAAACCCCAATTAGAATCAAAATCAACACTACCCAAATCTTAAAAACCAAACTCATTATTAATTAAGCTAAATAAAACCCCAGAAAACAACTAAACAACAACTTAGATTATCAAAACTCAAAAACCCAATTCAAAAATCAACAAAATACACTAAATTAAACACTCAAAACATAAATAACACAACCCCAAGGTTAAAACAACCTTATAAAACCACAGTATAATGAATTATCACAAAATTAAAGTAAAAAAAAAATCAATAAATAGAGCCAAAAAAAAACATACCCAAAACAGCAGTAAGTGCAAAAGTGTGAAAAACTTAGATGGATCTAAATGAAAACACCAAAAGATTCTTCCTTTAATCACTATTGTAACTGAAATTTTCCCAGAAAAAATCAAAGAATCAGAAGTGAGTAAAGGAAACGACGAAGATAAGGTATGATGATAATAAAATAAAAAAAAATAAAAAGATTGAAACTTTGATTGAAGAAAATGAAGGAAGAAACGAAACCCAATTAAACAAACATTAAAAACATAACAAATCAAAACTTAATTAACAGATCTAATTCATCAATTACTCATTTTCAATTATAGCCATTACATAAATAATACATTAAAATTAAATTAAATAAAAACCCAGAAAAATAGAAAGAAAATACCATCAGAACGACGCTTGAAAACGTAACGTTCCATCTGAAAGTCACAGTTTTTAGAGCCAAGATGAACATGAGCAGCCAACATCATCTGAGCTTCTTCATGAGATAATTGCTTCGACATCGTCATTTTTGATGATTACTCTAAAGACGACGGAGAACATATGGAGTCTCCAAGAACGAGGAAGAAGAAGTAAGGGAGAAGGAAACACCAGCGACGTACGGGGTTGTGACGGAGTGTTGCCGAAGAAAGAAGAAGAAGGTTGACGGACTGACGGAGGTTTGTGTCGAAGAAGAAGGTAGGGTTTTGTAGTTTTAATTTGTTGTTGTTTTGTTGCGGAAGAAGACACCCTTTGTTATAATATATAGGATATTTTTAATTTTTGGAGTAAATAATGTATCTAATGCTGCGCCTGGAAAAAGAAGCAAAAGATTTTTTTGACTGCAGCAAATATTTTATGTTGCGGTTAAGAAAAAGACCGGAGGATAAAGTCTGTTATAATTTCCCACCAAGAACTCTATGCTTCATTTTTTCTTTTTAAGAAAAAGACCGCAGCATATGTAGTGATGAGGCTATCGCACACCTATCAAAAATAAACCAAACAACACTAACTAATGTAGCTAGGGAAGTAAGGATCGAATCCTCAGGGAAGCAATTGAACCCTATTAGTTCTAAAAAGCTTAAACCGTATAAAGGGCCTTGGTTGAGAAATATTGACTAACTAACTGACTGCTAATTAATTACGGAAATTGACGAAGATTAGAACTACAAATTAAGCCTAGGGTCATTCGGGTCACCATAAAAACTAATGGATTCACTAACAAAGATCGTTCAATCTCACAATTATCATCAAATTAGGGCTCACTAATTCTCTCGAATTTAGACTCCCTCGGAACTCATCTAGCGGCTCTCGCTCATGCCTAGATTAATCCTGCCTATTATTCAGTGGTCTTATTGTGCTATTTTTACCTCTCGGCATCAAATTCAACAATTACCAAAATTACAACTAAATCTGCGCACAATTCAATTGTAAATGAAAAGGCCAATAATAGGAATTTGACTACTAATTACGAAATTGAAACTAACTAAGTTAATTAGTCCATCAATTATTCAAGGTTTCCCTAACCCTAGAAATATGACTACTCACTCATGAACATGAAAATCAAAGCAATCGTAACTATAGAATTCATAATTAAATTCATGAAGTAATTAACAATTAAACTAATTAACATCAACAATTAAACTAAATTAATTGAAATAATGAAACTAAAAAACATAAATTAAACTAAGCAAAAAGAATAAAAATAAAAAGAATTACCAAATTGAAGAACTTGAATTGAATTGAAATTAATTGTTGAGAACAAACCCTAATTCCTAATCTAATTTTTGAGAGAGAAAATGTGCTTAATTAAACCATAAGAGAGTAATTCTAAGTTATGAAAAGCATAAAGCTGTTTTGCCTAGAGAGTCGTGCCCTTAATACCCAAAAAATTGGGCTTACAAAGTCAAAGTACGAAGAAAATAAAAGAAAAAACAATTTCCGGAAAACCGCTGATGCGGGCGCATAGCAATTTTGTGCGCCCGCATCAACCCTCCAGAAGCTCTTTGAAGGTCGATTTTGATTAAAATGCGGGCGCATAAGGTTTTTATGCGGGCGCATAGAAGCTCCAGAATTGCTTTTGCTTTCTTTTCTTCTTATTTCTTCGTAGCTTCTTCATGGCTTGTTTCCATAACTCTTTGGCACGCATTCCCATGCACATGTCATTCTCGTTCCGTCCAAGCTTCCCAGCTTCCTTCCAAACTCGGTTTCCGAGCTCCTGAAAATACAAAACATACCAAAACCGAGCGTAACAACCGCAAATGATAAAATCAAACCATAAAGCTCTAAAATTGTCGGAAATCAATCAAACTTGGCGAAACACTTCAAATTAGCTAAAGAACATCAAATGAGCTAAAATCAAGCTAGAATCACAACTATTAGGCATAAAATTGGCCCGAAACAAGGGGGAAAAACACAATAAAAACCGCACATATCAAATTCCCCCAAGGCAAGCCTTTGCTCGTCCCGAGAAAAGATAACGAAATGACTTTCACCCCATAAAAACTGTATGCATCACAACTCAAGGACCCATCCGAGTTTACTAAGATCAAAGCAAGTCAAATGCTGCACATTTCTAAGCAAAAGTCAAACAAAGTCAACCAAGCAAGTTTAATGGATCGATGACTAGAGTAGCTCACGGGTTGTCACTCCACACAATTGAGCATCTAACTATGTAGCTCACCGTCACCACCCAACCTAAGGAAATGGAATGCAAATGCAATAAAGTGTTTAAATGCAAGTTTTGAGGAACCCAAATCCACATCTCACACCTCATGCAAGTGTTTAAGGTGTACACTCAATCCTAAGTCGACTCGAAATGTGTAGACACCTAATTTAGTCCCCCTGTCCCGCGGCAGGACTCTATGATGATTAAAAAAACTCATTTCTAGAAGATTGGATAATCGATTATACTTGGGGCATAAAATAATCTCAGATATTAAAAATTTCCATTCTTATTTAACGGACCTTTTATCCCAATGCCTCTTTTATTATTTTAAATAAATAAATAAAATAAAATAAAATTAAATTAAATTAAAAAAAAAGATCTTTCAAAAAAAAAAAACGTAGCGCGCTTAATTTAGTCACGCTGACAGCTCAGCGTGACTACTGTCTCTTATACACATCTTTTGTAACGTGCAAAAGATTTATTTCTTACTTTTCTCCTGATGCTAAATTGTTATGAAGGAGCAGCTCTTCTTGTGATAAAACCTTAATCATCTCNGGCGCGATTCGGTGTACCGCGCTGGCAACCCAACGCGATTAGGGTTCCCACGCTGTTATAAAAACCTTCATTTCTCGAACAACTTTTTTTACTTATTCTCTCCCTCATACTTAATTAATCCGATTATTGCTTTTAAACAACCTTGTTTTCTATAATAACTATTTATTATTTATTTGCTAATTATTTTAAAAAAGTTGCTACAAATTTTGATAATATTGAAACAATAATTCGACTGTGCCCAAATTAACACTCGACGACTCCAGTCTTCATACGGGAAGTGGTACGTTTCCTGAGAGCCCTAAAAATCAAACTTGTGGATTTGTTGTTGTTGGTTTTCCGAATCTTTTACCGCTTTTATCATTTTGTTTTTGTTAAAGGGCTTAATTTGAATTAATTTATCACATTAAACTAAGATAATTTTTGGACAAATTGTATCATGCTAGGAACCTTGAATTAATCTTAACGACGATTTGAATAAATTATTAGGTTTTATGTGATTTCACCTTAATAATAGTAATTTTGTGTTAGGTTGTAAATTATTATTTTGTGGTTCTTTATATAATTTGTGTATAATTGAGAGAAAACTAGTAATGGCCGCCTACGGGCTAATATGACGCACTCCGCCATATTAGTACCTTCACTCCCGAATCCAACCTTTGGTTCGTAAGATCATAACTTGGAGTCATCCCCATGGGATCGAAAGGGTTATTCGTGCAATTTAGATTATCGTCCCGTATTCGTGTCCCATTCGTAATCAATCTAAATACACGGTTTATGAGTTTGATTCCTAAAACTCATTGGCGACTCCTTACTAGCATCGTCCGTATTCGTATATTATTATCTCACTCGAAAAAAGATAATTAAAAAAACAAAAAAAAAACACCAAAATAGCGTAGCGCGACAGACTTTGTCACGCTAACGTCGCAGCGTCACAAAGCTTGCCGCGCTACACCTGCAGCGTGACAAACTTTGTAGCGCTGCACAGTCAGCGTGACAAACTCTGTCACGCTACCACGCTAGCGCGACTGAAATTCCTGCGCTCCTGTTTTTTTGCAAAATACTTCTAAAAAAGTTCATTTCACCTTTCCTTAAGCCAATTTTTTAGGTCTAACTTGACCTATGGACGGTTTGGGAAAGGTGACCAAAAAATTTGGGACCCTAAAATCCGGGGCCCCTACAGTGGCGACTCTGCTGGGGACTAAAAGAGGGTGAGACTTGAAAATTTTCTCTCAAATTATACACTTATTATATTTAGAACATTTGCATTTTTTTAGTCATATTGCATACATGTAACATACACTTGGCCTCCATGTGTTTGAAACATGCCTTAGGATTACCGTGATACTTCTACATTTCGGGGAGGAACTATTGACTTGGTGGGGCCCATGGTCTCTAAGCAACCGAGCAAGATAGAACCTTATCCCAACTACATCAATTTCTAAGCCGCCCATGGTACTTAGATGGGAGAAACTTCATATCTAACGGTTATTATACCGCAAAGTGTTGGAGCACACTCCTTAGATGTAGGACCCTTTTGACTGACCATGACTGACCGTAGTTTGACTGCATTATTTAGTAATTATTTGCTTCCCTTTTGTTTTATAAAGTTGCTTGTTTTGCTTTTTATATTTTGTGCATATGTAGATTTTCTGAGGTTTTCAAATCAATTTTAATCACAATATATTATTAGCTACCTAAATTAATTGATTACGTAAAATATTTTCCATAATTTTAAATTATATTCTTTGATATCATTTGATTGCTTGGAAGATTTTTATGCACCAATATATTTGATTTAGTTAATAAAATATTGCAAAAGATATTATTAATCAAATCCTTGATCTTCTTAGGATTTGATTAATAGAATCTTTGATTAAATAGAAACTAACTTATACACTTAACATTTATTAGAAAATTCAAATAATATTAACGATTTCAAAAATACTTTAACTTTTTGAGATTTTTAATATAATTCGAATCTTTTGGAAATTTACTAATTAATTCCTTTCATTTAGAATTTTATTAGTTTAATTCCAAATTTCTAATAAATCTAACTATCTCACTTTCCCTTGTATTATTTTCAAAAAATCAAACACTTAGAATAATTTTTTTTTAAACTCATAAAAAAAAAAAACCATCAAGGTTAATTATGATATTTATATTTTTTATTAATTTTTTATTTTTCCTATGAGCTTCCCATCAATTAACCTTGATTGTTATAACTCTAATTGTTGAGTCTCGTTTCTTTTTACTTCTATTTTTCTTCTATCTTTTTTTGTCTTCCCTCATCATCTCTTTGTAAGGATCCAATAATGATAATCTGAAAATTACTAATTGCTTGACAATGCACGATTTTGATCAATGTTTTTAATGACTCACATACAAATAACATCATCACCAATCTTTCAAAAGTTCAGTCTAATAATAGGCCCATTTAGGCCTAAATAACGTATATATGGGCAACATGGACATGAATCCAAACCCATTAAATACAAATTTAATGATAACTTAGCAAAAATCAATAGAAACTTGCAGCGTAACTAACTCTACAACGCTACACAAACAGCGCAACTCTTCTAATTGCGCTACACTGTTAGCATCACAAGTTTAATAACGCTACCTTGCTAGCGCTACTTCTTTTGTCACGCTACAAAGCTAGCGCTAGAACTTTTTTTGCGCTAAAAAGTCATGTATTTGAATAATTTTGATGAATATGTAGTATTTATTTGAAATTACTCATACACATTTAAATCATAATTAACCCCAACTAAAAGGGTTTTAAGTTATTTTAGAGCCCGTTATGGTTCAATAAGAACCCACTTTGGTTTTTTTTTTTAACATTTTATCTATTAACACATACTGAATGGACACATTCTTGTAAGTGCAATCATTATAATATGAAATTGCAAGGGTTGCTACATATTATTGGCATACAAAATGATGAAAAAATGCCTAATGTAAACAAAAGAAAATTTGTTTGCTTTAGAAAGTGATAATATGTGCTATATTACTACTTTTTTCTAAACACTCCATCCCACCTTTGCATCAAACGCATCATTCTAAGTGTTTCAATTATGAGCCCATGGTTCAACCTACTCCTAAATGTTTGATTTAGAATCTATTGATCAATAGACCCAAGGTCTATAGTTTGGACTGAAATATAACGAAGTTTCAATCAATTATGGTCATTATTTAAAATTCTTCAAATGCAAGCTCAAGAAAATCCGAAGAACATTATTCAAGACGATGTAGACGCGTACATACAAGAAACATGATTTGGACCAAAACTAGAACTCCATTCACTTTCCTAGTTTAATTTCTCTCTTTTCTTTTCTCCTTCTTTCATGGTAGAGTTTGAGACTTTTGCTGCCAAGTATCATTTATGTACTAATTTCAACTATCAATAAAATAAAATTTATTTCATCTTCAAATTGTACATTCTCTCTCTACTCATCATCTTGCTTAAACAATTACAAGTGAATGAACTCATCAAGTTGAGTTAATCAACATGGCAATCAAGAACAAGTTAAAGCATAATTGGCATAATATAGACTACGTTGTTCATATCAAATGCACCCTCAATTTGACGCATCCACACCTTGAACAACTTACTCTATATTTTACATCCTTTAAATTAAATGTGTCAATTACTTAATTAAGTTATTAAAGCAAAGTGGTTCAAATAAGTTCTCTTTTGGGAAACAAACTTTACTTTATTAACCATAGACTCAGTCGTCACGAGCCTAAAAGTTTAATTGAGGCTCAATTTAAGTCTCAAAAATTGGGGGCTCACTCCAAGTCCACTTAGTGTTTATTTAAAGATGCAATACACCAACATAAGAGGCACCTTTGAAACCCTAAAAATGTCTCCCTTATCTTGAATAACCTATATTATGATCCACTTTCTTGGTAGCCCGTTTGCGCCTAAACACATAGCTTGTTTCTTTCAACCTACATCAAACTTAGCCTGGGGATGGGAATGCTACGAGGACATAAATTAAAAAGCAACTCCATAAAGCAAATATATAATGTTAAAGCAGCTCTGATTTTCAATTCAAACAAATGGAAATGCATGAAAAGTTGTCAACAAGTAAAATTTTAAATAATAGAGTTGCTCAAGTTTAAGAACAAGTTTGTAGCATAGTTTGGGTTAATTATGGGTATTTGAGCCTTCTTTTCCATTTCTTTCTTACACCCTAAGCTTAGCCACGATACAACCCTGAAAAAGCCCTCCTTGAGGTGTAACAAAATTGCAAAAAACTTGTGTCTTTACCTTTAACACATCAATAACTCAGAAGCAAGAGCTACGTAAGACCTGATTCCAACTCGAATTGGATACGTATGCAACCTTTCATAAGGTGCGGTCTTAATAGTCCTACATCTTAAGGACAGGTAACATGAGTAAAATTTTAAGGGCCCATGAAAAAAAAGGGTCCTTTGAACACAAGACTCACCTAAGGTCTTGGATACTGTTTTATTTTAGGACGCACAACCGTCCTTAAAAGAAAATTGCCTTAATGTCACATAAAGCAAGTCATTTTCTTCTACACATATCATCCTTCTTTCCTTTTTTTTTACACATACTCTTCTTCATCAAGCTTCTTTCCTTTCTCATGCTCATCATCATCAACTCTTGTAGTGTCATCTTTTAACTGAAACACTCACATACTTCCTTTACTCATTCCTTTTTATTCCGCAAAATCATCCAACTTCTTCATTTTCTCTTAAAGAATGAATTTTCATAGCTATCTTATGCCTATCCATGGCAGCATGAAGCATCACTTTGACTCCATATCATCCTCTCATCACCAAAATCTTTCCTATCTCTTCTAGTTTTGGTCTTCATAAACTTGGCAACTCGTCTACTTCAAGCATTATCATATTCAACACTTCAAAACTTAAGCAAGCATTTATAATATTGATTTCTTATTTCTCTAAAGAGATTCACATTACTAATAGCCAATAGTTGAATTTGAAACAAACTTCTCAAACAAGACAATCACGAAAGTATAAGATGATGGCTCATAATCTAAGAACAAATGAGCAAGCTAAAATCATTCCCCTTTGAATCATAATCGTTGTCAAGCATATTATACAACAACTGTAATCAATTTTGGATCCTTAACTTCTACTATTCTTTCTTCCTCATTCTCCTCGTACAAAAAAATAATCATGTTTTTTTCAAAAAAAAAAAAATCGATTTAGGGAAAGTTGAGACACCCCCATCCCTTGCTTCCTACTAACTCATGCTATGGCACCTCCGTGTTCATTTGTGCATATTTTTTGGTTGTTTTCCCCGTGCTTATTTGTAGCTAATTTGAGCATATAACTAACTTGTACATACTCTTCTAGCTAGCTTTGCATACATATTTGTGACCTTTCTTGTTGCTACAAGTCTCCATACTTACACCACCTTATACACCCTGGGGGCTACGTTCTTTTCAAAATTAGTTATGAAGCGACTTGCTTCAAAATCTCATTAAGCTTATGACATTTGCTTGTTTCCCCTTATGAAAAAAAAAATGTGGAAGTTGTCTCACTTGAAACTTCATTTTGGCGATTATTTTTTGGGAGTATGTCGGATAACCCTCCACAAACTATTGCCATCCCCCCCTACTCGGACCCTCGGTCTCAAAATATAGCTCATTAGTTATATGTCAAAGGTAAAAGGCCCAAGGTCTAATCAATAATACAAGAACAATTAATGAAGTTAAACTTGAAAAGCTTTCACACACACAAAAAAAAAAAAGCTAGAAAATTAAAAAGGCGTAGCATCACAGACTTTGTAGCGCTAAATGAAGAGCGCCACAAAATTTTCAGCGCTCCATAGCGTAGCGCAACAAAGTTTGTCACGCTACAGCAGCAGCGCAACTAATTTTCTTGCGCTATGTTATTTGAGGTAAAATTAAGAGCATTTTTACTTTTATCATACCAAATGATGGGATAATTGATTTCTTATTCTTGGAGCACGTTGCATCATAAATATTAAGAGCATTTTCATTTTTGGTTATAAATTAAGAGCTCATTACTCTTATAATTAAAATAAATTAATCAAGAGCATTTTCACTTTTTGATTATTAATTAAGAGCCCATTACTCTTATAATAAACTAATCAAGAGCACTTCTCAATAGTTCATGGAGCATTATACTTCATTCTATAACATCATTTAGAGAATCATTTGCCAAAGCACTTTTGTTTAATAAAATAAAAGCATACTACTCTTACAATGCTTGGAGCATTCTTCAATAACCTGTTATAAAACAAACTTTTTTTTCATATGCTTGAACATTTGTATGACTACATTTAAATAAGTTATAACAAATAATTCTCTAAATCAACATGTAAGCACAAATTCATCTCATATTTCTCAAAATTATCTTAATTAAAGAATGTTTGAGATAGAAGCACTTACATTACAAAAGAAGAAGCACTTAAAGGAAAAAGCAGAGTAGCGCAAGACAATGTGCTACGCTTACACCTCAGCGTCACAAACCCAAACACGCTGCCTCAGTAGCGCGACTAACTCTACCACGCTACAACATGTAGCGCGACTAATTCTACAGCGCCATCACTCAAGCCCAGCAATGAAACCACGCCAATGTCCCTACACAACACTACCATGTATTATCAATTCAACATCAACTTTTATAATTTGAGCAACCTTTCAAACACAACAAATGAAGAAACGCTCACTTGGGAGCGTGATAGCAGCAACCGCGCTGAAGGTCTTAGCGCTGTTTCTACTGTCACGTTGACGCATCCGCGTGGTTGGCTTTGTGACGCTACAAGGCTAGCGCTCTTGACTGTGCTTTGTTGTATTTTCAAATGCTTTGACTTTGTTTTTGATGTTAATCCCTTTTCTCACTCCTTTATCCAAAATACTCAAAAGGAAAAATACATTGAGTTAAGGTTTGTGATTTTATGACAACGTCATTAGCTTTTGTCAACAATTCTAGTAAATAAGCGAATTTACTCCAAAAAAGTAATAATGAGCGAATTTATTACACTTTTTCAATAATTTCGGTAAATAAACGAATTTACTCAAAATAGTAATAAATGAGCGAATTTATTACATTTTTTTCAATAGTTTCGGTAAATAAGCGAATTTACTCAAAACGTAATAAATGGGCGAATTTATTACCTTTTCTTCAAATATTCTTAGTATATAAGCGAATTTACTAAAAATAGTAATAAATAAGCGAATTTATTACATTTTTCAATAATTTCGGTAAATAAGCGAGTCTACTCAAAAAACTAATAAATGAGCAAATTTATTACACTTTGTCAACAATTCTGGTAAATAATCGAATTTAC
Organism: Suaeda aralocaspica; assembly: GCA_016808085.1. NCBI lineage: Eukaryota > Viridiplantae > Streptophyta > Magnoliopsida > Caryophyllales > Amaranthaceae > Suaeda > Suaeda aralocaspica. The sequence goes on along the minus strand of PYUH01001178.1, from coordinate 795 downwards.
TAAAAATAGTAATAAATAAGCGAATTTATTACATTTTCTTCAAACATTTTTTTAGTAAATAAGCGAATTTACAAAAATAGTAATAAATAAGCAAATTTATTATCTTTTCTTCAAACACCTCTTTAGTAAATAAGCGAATTTACTAAAATAGTAATAAATAAGCGAATTTATTACCCTTATGTGTTCAGATATTTTAGTAAATAAGCGAATTTACTAGATTAGTAATAAATATTACTTTTGCTTATAAAATTGAATTTACAATGTTTAAATAAATAAACAAATTTATTAAAACTCATTTTCTATATTTCGATTTCAAAGTAAGAAAGTCGATTAATTAGAAAATAACTATTCCAATTTTCGAAGGTTTTTAGGTTACGGGGAAGCGCATGCTTTCTAAAATCTTGAGATACTGACTACACCCAATGGTTAATGTAATGGAGGCACTCAGTTCATACTGTCCGATATATGGAAATATGAAGTCTCAAAAAAGTACTGTATTCGCGCTACTTTGATTTTCGTCGAAACTCAGACTCAATCAAAGTGGGGGCTTAAAGCTGTGATACTGATATTTAGTGTCCCCAAGGAGGATTATCCAGTGAGACTCCAGATGTAGATTAACAATAAAACCCACTTCTCTAGATTATTGGACTTAATTTTATATAAGCTCAATATTTGATTAAAAAAAAAAAAGAAAAGAAAAAACGAGTCACGCTAACGCAGCAGTGTGACAAGTAAACCAGCGCTAGCTGCGCAGCGTGACAGATTGTGTCACGCTGGCTGGTCAGCGTTATTAAA
>PYUH01001176.1:57624-109276 GCA_016808085.1 Suaeda aralocaspica | reverse complement strand
CTTGTTTTATACTTCTTGACACGCATTTCCATGCATCTTCATTCTTATCCCGTCTAAGCTTTCCGGCTTCGTTCCGAGCCTCGGTTTTCGTGCCTGAAATTACAAAACATACCAAAACCGAGCATAACAACCGTGGATGATAAAAATCAACTAAAAAGCTCTAAAATTGCCGGAAATCAACCAAACTTAGCGAGACACTTCAAATTAGCTAAAGAACATCAAATGAACCAAAAACGAGCCAGATTAACAACTACTAGGCATAAAATTGACTCGAAACAAGGGGAAAAACACTATAAAAACCACACATATCAACTGCTAAAGGGTGAGCTCATAATGGGTACCAAAGATGGTGAAACTGACCACCCCTGTTCTAGCTGTTGGGTTACTGGGGTTCCGTACAATAACCCTGAAGTGGAAGGTGGAAAGGAACTCCAGAGTGAGTTCCCGGTATGTGGGTGGGGCCATTGGTTCGCCATCAGGTCCTAGCATGGTGACTCCGAGCCATGCACCCCAACCAATGTTATCTGCCATCTGGACCACTTGGTCAGTGATCCCCATCTCATCGCAGGTGTTGCGGTCAAAGAATCTGGTAGAGCGGATGGGCCGCTTTTGCAGTCTCTCGAACCGGGCTTGTTGTTGGCGGCGGTTTGGTGGTGCGTGGTCTCCCGAACTGGAGCCTGCAGGTTGTTTGCCCCTAGAAGCCGAGGTAGAAGACTTGGTCCTCTGTGATTTCCTTGAGGTTCTTTGAGAGCTCATGGTTCCTTAAAATCAAAAATGAATGCATTAGAACCATAGTGAAAATCATGACAAAACACATAACATAACAAGCTCATGCAATGACAAAATATTCAATTAGATAATTTGAGTGGAAAATTCGGCATGAATCGTCTATTTTATCAATATGGCCAAAAGCCGTGAGGCTACCAACAATCACCAAACCAATGTTTTTTTTTTTCGGCACAAAACCAAGATTTCCACACGTTTCCAAAGCTTTCAACATAAGTTCAATAGAACACAAATCTCATGAAACCGAAAATGCAACTATTACCAACATTTTAAACCTCAACTACTAATTCAAAACATCATATTTTACCAAGTAACAACTATACTAGAGGGAAGGAAATATAATCAAACTTCCATGGCATTATCAATACAAATTAAGTCTAAAATTTAGCAAGTCAAAACTAAAATATTATCAACTCAAGAACCCAAAGCATTGTTCACAATCGTAAAATAGGGCATGAATTTTACTATGTCATAAACTTGAGATTGAAATTTAATAACACTTAAACAAGCAATTATCAACATCACACAAGCATAAAACTCAAGAAAAATTATATTATAAAATTGTAACTACGAACCCTATAATGTGAACGCCATGAAAAATTCAAGAAAACTTGTTAAAACTTGCTTAAAGTTAGATTTATACCTTAATAGATGAAGATGAATTGAAAGCAAAGTAGAAAAACGCCCAAATAGTCCAAAATTAATAAAAAAAAACGCCCCAAATTTCCAGAAATTCGCGCGCCCCTATTAGCCCCAATTGCAAAAATTTTCGAAAATTGATTGAGGGGTTTTGTTGAGGGAGATGAGAGGATGCTTGTGTTAAAATTTGAGTTGATTTGGTGAAGTATTAAGTGAGATAAGAGAGAAAGAAGTTTTTGAAGGTTAGGTTTTAATGGAGGTTAAGAGTTGAGGAGGAAGATAATGTGAGGTGAGGAGTGAGAGAAAGAAGATAAAAGGGAATAAAAGAGAGTAAAAGAAAGTAAAAAAAAAAAAAAATACGATGCAAATTCGGGCCTTGATGCGCCCGCATAAGGGTCTTATGCGCCCGCATCAAGTGTACAGATCAAAGGATTGGGGCTACTGGGGGTACTTATGCGCTCGCATCGACCCCTGCAGTTAAAACCTTTGGCGTTCTGTAGGTAAAATGCGCCCGCATAAATATGTTATGCGCCCGCATCTTGCCTTTTCAAAAACTTTTATGGGGTTCTGGGGGTCATATGCGCCCGCATAAGTTTCTTATGCGCCCGCATCTGCCCCATTTTACTCGACTTTTGTCCTTCCTTCCTCTAAAGCTTTCTTTCCACTCACCTTGACCCTCACTTAAGTTTTTTTTTAACTACGGAACGCAACCGAAAACCTCTAGTTACTCAACGACACTTAAGAGCACACAAAAAAAAAAAAACACCCGAGAAGCGCTTGTTTAGGGTCATTAGCTTGACCGTGGCTCCGGAGTGGTCAATGTGAATCGGGATTGTAGAATTGCACCTCTTCTACTAATCCAACCGCATCACCTTCATAATAGAGCTTCAATCGTTGTCCGTTGACCTTGAACTTTTCACCTTTATCATTTTGGACTTCAACGAACCCGAATTTGCTCACCATAGTAACCGAAAAAGGACCGCTCCACCTGGACTTCAGTTTTACAGGAAACAATCTGAGACGNCAGGAAACAATCTGAGACGGGAATTAAATAAGAGTACCCTATCACCAACTTGAAATTCCCTTCTCCTGATTCTTTTGTCATGCCACCTCTTAGTCTTTTCTTTATATATTTTTGCACTATCATATGCAGCTAAACGGAATTCATCGAGCTCATTTAGTTGAAGAAGTCGCTTTTCTCCCGCAAGCTTGGCATCCATATTCAATTCCTTTACTGCCCAGTATGCTTTATATTCTAACTCAACCGGAAGGTGACACGCTTTACCATAAACTAACCGAAACGGTGAAGTGCCAATTGGGGTTTTGAAAACCGTCCTATACGCCCATAGAGCATCATGGAGCTTGTTAGTCCTATCTTTTCTCGATTTTGCAACTGTCTTCTCAAGCATAGACTTGATCTCGCGATTAGAAACCTCAACTTGGGCGCTTGTCTGTGGGTGGTATGCTAGTCCTGTTCTATGGTAAACACCATACTTTTCCAGCAGCTTATCTAACCTTTTCTCATGGAAATGCTTCCCCCCATTACTGATGACAGCTCTAGGGACTCCGAACCTAGGAAAAATAACCTGCTTAAACAACCCCAAAACCGTATTAGAATCACAATGGGGGGTAGCAAGAGCTTCCACCCATTTAGAAACATAATCCACAGCAACTAGAATGTAACGGTTTCCATTAGAAGATGGGAAGGGTCCCATATAGTCAATACCCCAAACATCAAAAATTTCAACTTCCAATATACCTGTTTGCGGCATTTCGTGCCTTTGTGAGATGTTACCTGTTCGTTGGCACGAACCACAAGACATGATAAAGGCTCTCGCGTCCTGTAAGATTGTGGGCCAATAGAAACCTGATTCTAAGACCTTGAACATCGTCTTGGAGGGTCCAGCATGACCTCCATAGGGTGATTAATGGCAATGGTGAAGGACACCATATACTTCCCATTCCGGAACACATTTCCTGTATAAACCATCTGCACACTCACGAAACAAGTTAGGATCATCCCAAAAGTATCGTTTAACATCGTGCAAAAATTTCTTTTTATGCTGATAAGTCAAATCGGAAGGTAAAAATCCTCCTACAACATAATTAGCGAAATCAGCAAACCAAGGGGAATGCACACAAACAGCAAACAGATGTTCATCAGGGAAAGAATCGTCAATGGGGGTAGAGATCTCCCCATCGTCATACCGTATTCTCGATAAATGGTCAGCTACCACATTCTCTGCTCCCTTCTTATCACGAATTTCGAGGTCAAACTCTTGAAGCAGCAAAATCCACCGAATAAGCCTCGGTTTGGCTTCCTTCTTCCCAAGTAGATATTTAAGAGCTGCATGGTCAGTATAAACAATAACTTTCGAACCTACAAGATAAGCACGAAGTTTATCTAAGGCATAAACTATAGCAAGCAGCTCCTTTTCCGTGGTGGCATAATTAACTTGAGCTTCATCTAAAGTCTTACTAGCATAATAGATAGCGTCCACGACTTTATCTTTCCTTTGACCTAAAACCGCACCAACTGCAAAATCACTTGCATCACACATTATTTCGAAAGGTAAATTCCAATCAGGGGACTGTATAATGGGTGCGAAATTAGTGCGTTTTTGATCATATTAAAGGACTCAAGAACTCGTCAGTGAATTTGAATTCAGCATCTTTTAGCAGCAATTAGTTAGTGGTTTCGCAATTTTAGAGAATCGTTAATAAACCTGCGATAAAACCAGCATGACCCAAAAAACTTCTTACCCCTTTTACATTTACTGGAGGTGGCAGTTGCTCAATTACCTGTATTTTCGCCTTATCCACCTCAATGCCACGTTCGAAGACCAAATGTCCCAAAACTACTCCTCATTGACCATGAAATGACACTTTTCCCAATTTAAAAACCAGATTCACTGTTCACATCCTTTCGAGAACTTTAGTCAAATTAGTCAAACATGAATCAAAATCGAGCCGTAAACACTAAATCATCCATGAAGACTTCATAATAGACTCTATAAACTCAGAAAAAATGCTCATCATGCAACGTTGAAAAGTGGCAGGTGCATTAACATAATCCAAAGGCATCCTACGATATGCAAAAGTACCATAAGGACATGTAAAAGTCGTTTTCTTCCTATCATCAGGATGGATGGGGATCTGAAAAGAAACCCGAATATCCATCAAGATACAAAAATACTTATTCTTAGCCAATCTTTTCCAACATTTGATCAATAAAAAGGCAGGGGGAAATGGTCTTTTTTAGTTGCAACGTTCAATTTCCGGTAATCAATACACATCCTCCATCCTGTGACAACTCTAGTAGGGATTAGTTCATTTTTTTATCGAACACAGTTGTCCCTCCTTTCTTAGGACTACCTGTACGGGACTTACCCACTGGAAATCAGCACCGAGTAATAATACCTGCATCTAGAAGTTTAAGGACTTCTTTATTCACTACCTCCTGCATGTTAGGATTCAAACGTCGTTGACCCTGGATACAAGGTTTGTGACCCTCTTCTAAATGAATTCTATGCATACAAAAATAAGGACTAATACCGGTTAAATCATCAATAGTATAGCCAATAGCTTTCTTATGAGCTTTAAGTACACATACAAGTTTATTTAATTGATTATCATTAAGAGAAGCACTAACAATGACGGGGTACAACTTCTTATCATCGAGAAAAGCATATTTCAAGTGAGAGGGGAGGGGTTTCATCTCAGGTTGGGTTACCTCTTTAACAGAACAAACCTCTTGAGGTAACTTAATAAATCTCCGGCTCTCTTTCGAGTTCGATTCCTCACCAGTGAGATCCTGGACTAAAGCATCAGTAATGATTGTACCATCACCTGCATCAACATCAAGACAAACAACAGCCTCCAGAAGATCTTTTGTAGTAGATCGAGGCATATCATCAAATACAATTTCATCAATGACATCGATAGCATAACATGATTGTTCCATCATTGGACTCTTAAGAGCAGCATTAAGATTAAAGGTAACTTTATCATCTCCTACAGACAAGGTCAGACTACCATATTTGACATCGATAACAGCACCGAATAGTGTAAGAAAGGTCTACCAAGAATGATTGGGATGTTTGCATCCTCATCCATGTCAACACAACAACAACAGGGATAAGAAGATTTCCCGACTCTCACCGGGACATATCCCTAAAATACCTTTAGGGTCACTGTCCTATCTGCCATCTGCAAGGTAATGTTAGTAACCTTCAAAGCACCCATATCAAGCTTTTTACAAATAGATAGTGGCATAACACTAACACTGGCTCCTAAATCACATAAAGCCTTGTCAATAAACAGGGGACCAATGTTACAGGGAATAGAAAAACTTCCTGGGTCCTTTAGTTTCGGTGGTGACTTGTTTTGCAATATGGCACTGCACTCCTCCGTGAGTGCTACGGTCTCCACTACACTCAATTCGCGTTTCCTGCTCAAAATGTCTTTCAAAAACTTAGTGTAAGTAGGAACTTGAGTGATTAAATCAGTAAATGGAACAGTAACTTGCAGATTCTTAACGATAGCTAAAAATTTACTGAAATGGTTATCGTTCTTATTCCTGGTCACCCTGTTCGGAAAGGGTAACCTAACCTGTGATTTCGGGATAGTATCAACCGGTGTATCATCTGCCTTCTCCTTAGGTGCTTCAGCCTCCTTATCTGGAACTGCATCTGAATCTGCAATCACCTCATCTCCGGTCTTCTCAGCTCCACCTGAAACATCAGAATTAACATTATCAGTAGGCATTTTCGGACCTTCATAAGCAGCTCCACTCCTCAAGGTGATGGCATTGACATGGTCCCTCGGGGGATTCTGTGATGCCTGTGATGCTGGGGGTGTGGGTTGTGATGGAAGGTGGCCTGGTTGCCTTTGAGCTGTTGATTGCGCAATCTGAGCTATCTGAGTTTCCAAGTGCTTGTTATGAGCCTACATCGCCTCCATATTATTCTGCATTTGCAACATCATATTCTTCAACTCCGAGATTTCTCCACTAGGTTGAGGTGGCATTGGCGGTGCTGGTAGTGGTGGTCTGCTAAAACCTGGTGGGTGTGGTGGTACATATCTCTGCATCTGCTGGGGTGGCTGCTGAGGTGGTATGGCTTGCTGAGGATTCTGGACATTGCTGTTGTTCTTGTAAGAAAAATATGGGTGATCCTTCCAGCCCGGATTGTATGTACTAGAGTATGGATTGTTTTTATAGGCTTGAAAGGCACATACTTGTTCTACTGAACTAGTGCAAGACTGGGAATTATGACCGAAAGAACCACATGAATCACAGAAAGGATCAGTGCATCCCGAAAGTGCAGCTACAGGTGATGGTGGGGGAGCTGTAGTACCAATCTTATCGAGCTTCTGACTTATGGCATTTATCTGTGCAGCTAAACTCTCATACTTATCATCAACTACATGTTTCCCACCCTTTTTGGAATGCCCTCTAAGGTTACCAAACTGTGAATTATGAGTGGCAATTTCATCTATCAACTCATATGCAGCATTGACTTCCTGGTTCATAAACCGACCATTAGCAGCAGAATCTAGCAAGGCCCTACTCTCATTTCCCAACCCATTGTAGAATGATTGAACTAGGAACCATTTCTCAAGCCCGTGATGAGGACACATTCTCAATAACTCCTTAAACCGTTCCCAAGCATCATATAATGACTCATCTGTCTCCTGATTGAAGTTAGTGATTTGGCTTCTCAATAAGGCAGTTCTCTGTGGTGGGTAGTATTTCCTCTGAAAAGCAAGAGCTAAATCCTCCCAACAATTAATGGTGGCCATATTGAGATCATTCAACCAGGTTCTAGCCTTGTCTTTTAATGAAAACGGAAACATTCGCCTTCTAATGTAGTCCTTAGAGACATTCATTTGCTTGATAGTATCACAGTATTGAAGGAAATTCTGTAAGTGTAAGTTCGGATCTTCCTTCAATGTCCCTGAAAACTGATTTCGTTCAACCATGTTCACAAGAGCCGGTTTCAGTTCAAAGTTAGCAGCATCGGTATCGGGTACTGAATAACCTCCAGCCATAGACTCCGTACTAGGCAAGGAATAGTCTCTCAATGAACGGGCCGCAGGTGGCGGTGGTGGTGGAGGCGGTGGTCCTCTACCCTGTCCTTCTCCTTCGGCAGCCATTTCAACCTCTAAATACCCTTCAAACAGTGGATTGAAGGTGAACTCGAAAAACTGAGACAAGTCAGTAACAGTTTCCGCCACAGATCGGGGAAGAAAAATTCGGCGTCTACTACGTCTCAACCGTTTCATAAACACTCGCTCGGGCTCAGGGATGATGTAAGTATCAGGCTCGTGGTCGTTTTGCATAAACCTATGAACCTGCACAACTGAAACTACTACGCCGAGCAAAGATGAGAAACAACCCCAAAGAACTGAATAGTTTCTTTGAGACTAAGAAAAATAAAAATAAAACAGTATAAACCCGACTAATAGAATTAAAATTGCCTCCCCGGCAACAGCGGGAGGCTACCGCACACCTATCAAAAATAAACAAACGACACTAACTAATGTAGCTAGGGAAGTAAGGATCGAATCCTCAGGGAAGCAATTGAACCTCTATTAGTTCTAAAAAGCTTAAACCGTTAAAGGGCCTTGGTCGGAAATATTGAATAACTAACTGACTACTGACTAATTACTAACTAATTACTGGAAATGACGAAGATTTAAACCAATAAATTAAGCCTAGGGTCATTCGGGTCACCAAGAACAACTAATGGATTCACTAACAAAGATCGTTCAACCTCACAATTATCGTCAAATTAGGGCTCACTAATTCTCTCGAATCTAGACTCCCTCGAAACTCATCTAGCGGCTCTCGCTCATGCCTAGACTAATTCCGCCTATTATTCAGTGGTCTTATTGTGGTATTTTTACCTCTCGGCATCAAATTCAACAATTACCAGAATTACAACTAAATCTGCGCACAATTCAATTGTAAACGAAAAACCCAATAATAGGAAATTGACTACTAATTGTGAAATTGAAACAACCTAATTTAGTTAGTCCATTAATAAACCCAGGTTTCCCTAACCCTAGAAATTAGACTACTCACTCATGATCATGAAAATTAAAGCAAGAATAATTGTAAAGTTCATAATTGAATTCATGAAATAATTGACAATTAAACTAATTAACATCAACAAATAACTAAATTAACTAGACTAAAGAAACTAAAAAGCATAAATTAAACTTAAAGTAAAGAACAAAAGCAGAAGAATTACCAAATTGGAGAAACAATTTGAAGACTTGAATTGAATTGAAAATTAATGTTGTGAACAAAACCCTAATTTCCCCAAATTAATTTGAGAGAAAAATATGCTTAATTATAAAACCTAAGAGAGTAATTCTAAATTATCAAAAGCCTCAGTTCTTTTGCCTAGAAAGTCGTGCCTAATGTACCCAAAGTTGGGCTTACAAAGCCTAACAACGAAGAAAATAAAAAAGAATTAAAATTCCCGGAAAAACGACTGATGCGGGCGCATAGGAGGTTTATGCACCCGCATCAGACCTCCAGAACGCCTCTTCAGCTGCTGATTCCATTAAATGCGCCCGCATATGTGCCTCAGAAGCTTATTTTATTTTCTTTTCTTCTTATTTCTTCATGAGTTCTTTAAGCCTTGTTTTCATACTTCTTGACATGCATTTCCACGCATTCTCATTCTTATCCCGTCCAAGCTTTCCGGCTTCGTTCTGAGCCTCGGTTTCCGTGCCTGAAACTACAAAACACACCAAAACCAAGCATAACGACCGCAAATGATAAAAATCAAACTAAAAAGTTCTAAAATTGCCGGAAATCAATCAAACTTGGCGAGACACTTCAAATTAGCTAAAGAACATCAAATGAACTAAAAACGAGCCAGAATAACAACCACTAGGCATAAAATTGACTCGAAACAAGGGGAAAAACACTATAAAAACCGCACATATCACCTATTATTAGTTGTTTACCAAACTGTCCACCGTACTTTGATATAAAAGCGAATTTCAGTGACTTTCTCTTTGCTGGAGGACTTCCAAATTACACCAAATATAAAGATGCAGTTGGTCAATTGGGCTGCAATTGGAGGTATTTGGAGGGTTATATTGCAAGGAAGGAGAAGGAGTTCCAGGAGACAAATGCAAGTAAGGAGACCCCACCCACACCAAGCCCGAGTGATCAAAAAGGTGATGAGATGGTTGTGAAGGAGACTACTTCTATTTCACGGAGTTATGAATCGAGGGATAGCTCGTGCTATGAGATTGAGAATCCAAATCCAGTGGTCCCGGTGTCTGTATATTTGGCATCCGATTCTGAGAGTGAAGAGGAGGTTTATCTTGTGGAAGATATGGATGAAGATTCGGAGGAAGATAAAGAAGATGATGTGGAGGATGACCCCGAGTTTATGCCTAACAAATATGAAATGTTGAACGACAAAAAGGATAATGTTAATGTTTAGAAGTTTGATTATAGATAAGAGTTAGTTAAGCACTGTTAATATTTAGATTGTGTGACATTTTAGATTGATGTTTTCTTAATAAATAAGTGGCAGTGAGCCATAAGGATATATTAGGAGAAATTAATCAATAAGAATTCTTGTGAGGATGAAATAATAAATGAGTTAGTTAATAAAGCCTCAAGTAAAGTAGAACCATGGAAATTAATTTTATTATTTATCTGCTGTATTATTGTTTTAATGGTTGTGTAAACAATCAAAACTAAGTGAATCATTCACTCTAAAAGAATGAAAAGTTCTTTTGTTAGACCAATTGAGAAAATGTTTTATGCTATAAGTTTATGTTGTCCTAACTTAGAGTTAGACATAGTTTAATATAAAGGTCATTTCCCTCTACAAGAGAAATAGGATGGCTAAACGTAACAACAATTAGCTGAATGATGTAGTGAGGCAATGAGCTACTGTAGCTGAAATGTTTGTTGCTAGAGGAAATGGAAATGGTATTGACCCTCGTGGGTAACTTTTCTAGAAGATTTGTCAAGGTAAGCCACCAACTTACCAAGGAATGTGCAATCCAACTATTCTAGAGGGATGGTTGAGAGAATTTAACAAGCTGTTTGGAGCAGTTGAGGTCATGAAGAACTTTAGGTGAACCATGCAGTTTACTATTTGAGAGGAGAAGCTGATCTTTGGTGGTCACAAAATGAAGGTGTGATTAGGGCTTTGCCAGGGTTCAACTGGGATGTGTTTCAGGAACAGATCCGCAGTAAGTTTTATCCTGTGTTCCTTCTGAAACACAAAGATGATGAGTTTCTGTAGCTTAAGATGGGGTGTATGTCTGTTACTGAGTATTACTCTAAGTTCAAAGAATTATCTAGGTTTGCTAAGGATGCTATGGCAACCAAAAAGTTGAAGGCTAGTTGTTTTGAGAGAGGGTTACCGTTAGAAATCCAGCTGAAGTTAGCCGGGCAAGTCTTTGAGTATTTGGATGAACTATATGGTAGGGTTGCACATCTGTATGCCCTAGAATAGAAAAGGAAGGAGGTGCTGAAAGAAGAGACGAGGGAGAAAAGAAAGGTTGGTGGAGGAAACTTCAACCAATAAGGGAGTCATGGTGGATTTAAGGAACCTCGTTTCAACAATAACTTCAAGGGTAACAGGGGGAACTTTGTGAAGCTTGCTAAAGGAATTGGGAATAGGGCTCATATGGCTAATCAAGGAGGTCGTGTGTACTTCTGCATGAAGTGTCCTAACAATCACCAAGGAAAGGACTGTGCTGGGAACCCAGTGATATGTCGTTTGTGTAACAAACTTGGACACCATGAGTATGGGTGCTTCTCCAAGAACAAGGGAAAGGAAGGACAGAGTTCTCAATTCAAATGGAACTCAACAGGGGGTCAGCAGAAGGGTTTCCATGGAAACATGGGAGGAAAGGCTACACTTTAAGCCAAAAATAAAAATGGAAGTGGAAATGGAAGAAGTTAGACTAAGACCTCGAATACTAGTAAGCTGAATGTGATGGCTCGAAGTGAAGCTGATGCTAGTAACGATGTAATTATTGGAACTTTCTCTATTCACTCTCTTCCTGTTAAAGTTTTGTTTGATTTTGGTGCAGCATATTCTTTTGTATCCACTATGATTTTGGAATAGTTAATACTTGCGTTGGGAAAAGTAGATACAATAGATATGGCAATAGTGTAACCATTAGGAAAAAAATTACAGTGTTCGAGGAGATTTTTGGATGTTCCTATTGGAATTGAGGGAGTAGAGTTTAAGGCCAACCTAATTATGTTTGATTTGGGTGACTTGGAACTGATTCTGGGGATGGATTGGCTGAGTGAGCATAAGGCTGAGATTTTGTGTGAGCCGCATAAGATCTCGTTAATAAATTAGGGTAAGAAAGTGAGCTATTGGAGGGTAGGAAGGCCAAAACATAACAAAATAGTGCCAGTGATGAGGTTTGCTAGGTTTGTGAGGACTGGTTTTCCAATCTACCTTTGTATTGTGAGGGATGGAGATCATTTTGAGACTGCTAAGCCTGAGGACATTGAGGTAGTAAGAGACCTTCTTAACGTGTTTCTGGAAGAGATTCCCAGGAATTCCTCTGAAGCGAGAAATCAACTTCACCATATACTTAGTTCTAGGAACAGCACCAATTTCCAAAGCACCATATAGGATGGCACCTGCGGAAATGAGTAAGTTGAAAGAGTAGTTACAGGAGTTGTTGGAGAAGGGTTACGTTAGGCCTAGTGCTTCACCTTGGCGAGAACCAGGGCTGTTTGTAAAGAAGAAAGATGGGAATTTGAGGTGGTGTATTGACTATGGGAAGGTGAATAAGGTGACGATCAAGAACAAGTATCCTTTACTGAGGATTGATGACTTGTTTGATTAGTTGAACATAGCATCTTTGTTCTCAAAGATTGATTTGAGGTAAGGATACCATCAATTGAGAATTGCTAATGAGGACATAAAGAAACGGCTTATTGTATGAGGTACGGGCGTTATGAGTTCACTGTTATGCCTTTTTAGTTAAATAATGCGCTAGCAATTTTTATGGACTTAATGAATAGGATCTTTCAACGGTTCTTGGATAAGTTTGTGGTTGTTTTTGTTGATGACATTTTGGTGTACTCCAACAGTCACTAGTAGAAAAAACCCTCATTAGTATCGTTTTTCACACGATACTAATAGAGGCGTTACTAATAGAAAATTGTATTAGTATCGTTTGTAAAAAACGATACTAATAGAGTACATTAGGATTGTTTGTAGTAAAAAACGATACTAATGGCTCTCTATTAGAATCGTTTTTATAGCAAATGATACTAGTAGATCTATTTTAAAAAAAAAATTATAATTGCTTTTTGGGCCAAATATAAACAGCAAATATATATATATATATATGCATCCTTTCGCCATTTTTTGTAACCCTGCTCAATTCTGTATAATGTACAATAATATAATTTTTTTATTAATTAATTAAAAATTGTAAACGATACATATATAATAGATTTTCGATCTATTCATATAAATTATATTTTACAAGAACGAGTTGGATACGATGTTTACGAAGTAACTAAATGAAATGTATATAAATAATTTAAACTAATAAATGTTTTATTTAATTAGGATCGGACAATAAGAGATTTAGCCTGAAGAACCTCGCCTATTGCTCGCGAACATCATCCAACTCTCTTTNAAATCAACTTCACCATATACTTAGTTCTAGGAACAGCACCAATTTCCAAAGCACCATATAGGATGGCACCTGCGGAAATGAGTAAGTTGAAAGAGTAGTTACAGGAGTTGTTGGAGAAGGGTTACGTTAGGCCTAGTGCTTCACCTTGGCGAGAACCAGGGCTGTTTGTAAAGAAGAAAGATGGGAATTTGAGGTGGTGTATTGACTATGGGAAGGTGAATAAGGTGACGATCAAGAACAAGTATCCTTTACTGAGGATTGATGACTTGTTTGATTAGTTGAACATAGCATCTTTGTTCTCAAAGATTGATTTGAGGTAAGGATACCATCAATTGAGAATTGCTAATGAGGACATAAAGAAACGGCTTATTGTATGAGGTACGGGCGTTATGAGTTCACTGTTATGCCTTTTTAGTTAAATAATGCGCTAGCAATTTTTATGGACTTAATGAATAGGATCTTTCAACGGTTCTTGGATAAGTTTGTGGTTGTTTTTGTTGATGACATTTTGGTGTACTCCAACAGTCACTAGTAGAAAAAACCCTCATTAGTATCGTTTTTCACACGATACTAATAGAGGCGTTACTAATAGAAAATTGTATTAGTATCGTTTGTAAAAAACGATACTAATAGAGTACATTAGGATTGTTTGTAGTAAAAAACGATACTAATGGCTCTCTATTAGAATCGTTTTTATAGCAAATGATACTAGTAGATCTATTTTAAAAAAAAAATTATAATTGCTTTTTGGGCCAAATATAAACAGCAAATATATATATATATATATGCATCCTTTCGCCATTTTTTGTAACCCTGCTCAATTCTGTATAATGTACAATAATATAATTTTTTTATTAATTAATTAAAAATTGTAAACGATACATATATAATAGATTTTCGATCTATTCATATAAATTATATTTTACAAGAACGAGTTGGATACGATGTTTACGAAGTAACTAAATGAAATGTATATAAATAATTTAAACTAATAAATGTTTTATTTAATTAGGATCGGACAATAAGAGATTTAGCCTGAAGAACCTCGCCTATTGCTCGCGAACATCATCCAACTCTCTTTTGGTATATGGGGCAGATCTTCCAATATAGTCCTTCAAAATCATACATTGAAAAAAAAAGTATAGGTAAGGTTACATGCTAACTTGCTTAGAGTTTTAGGGCCACAACCATTTAATTCCATGTAAGTAAGGTTAGGAAATTGACCACTACCATTCAAAGACGTAAACATATAAGTAATGTCTATTGATGATCACATCAGCACTAACTAAACAGACAATCACATCAGAACTAAGTATGAGCACTAAACAAAGCACTAACCTATGAGAACTTACTATGAGCAGAACAGAACTACAGCAAAACCACACAACAAACACACATTAGAACTAAGTATGAGCAGAACAGAACTAACTGATCAGAACCACAGCAACACCACACAGCAAATACACAGCAGCAAGCCAATCTCATATTGATCAGAAGTTCAGAAGATCAAAATTAATTGATCATGCATAGAACACAACGGATCATGCACAGCACTTCAGGACTAACTCATCATATCGATCACATCAGCACTAACTGATTTGATGATCACCTCAGAAATAAGTATGAGCACTAAACAAAGCACTAAACTATGAGAACTAACTATGAGCATTAAACAAAGCACTAACCTATGAGAACTAACTAATCATGCATAGAAGACAATGCATCAGATCAGAACAAACAGCACAAACACATACCTGATGAAACAGGTTCACAGACAGCACAAACACAAACACATACCTGATGAAACAGGTTCACAAACCATATATATAAACTGATCAGATCAGAACCAACTGATCAGATCAGAACCACAGCAAACACACAGCATAGTATAGTAGGAGAGTATCATTGTGATATTACGTGATCCAATATCACGTGAGAGAAAAGTACACATTGTGATACACAGGAGGAATGGTTCCTGATGTTAACCAGGTTTCACACTTAAACCTTATAGTTTCTTTGTCATTCTTGTAGAGTGCGTATGGTGTTTGATTGCATTGGTGTGATCGACTTTGCACAATTTCACCTAAGCGCAAATGAATTGGTGTTAGTGAATCCTACACACTATCTTGTATTCTTATTCGGTTTAGTTGTGACATTATTAGTTCAAATAACACCAGTAACAATGTAACATGACATTTACTTATGCCTTGAAGGAATAGTAGTAACTAAACCTTAATAAAGACATTAAGCCAACAACTAATCTTGACAAAGATAGTTCCTAGATTTTTTGAAAATTTATTTTTCTTGGATGTCTACTTTTAAGCATACTATTGATGAACAAATGAACAACAAGTCATTGCTGTGATGATTAGAAGGGAGAAAGATAGCTAATTCAGTAGACATGCAAAATAAGTTGCACATATATTCCACATTGGAGTCAAGATGTTCAACCTTTAGGAGTAGTTTTTCTTCAAATTGTTCAATAAAATGGAAAAGGACACACTTCTTAGAACAAAAAATGATGTAAAACTTGACCACTCATATACTCCACTCATAGAACAGTTCTGAAGCACATTGTAATGCTAAATTCACTATGACTATAAATGCAATAAGTATGCTGATACAAACAATGGCAAAGTATATGCTCAAGCTAAGGGACTCATAGTAGAGGGGCAGAAGGCTGACACCAAGACACAAGTACAGAGCAAATAATGTTATAAGAACCAGCACATCCATTCAAAAACTCGAAAAAACAGTAGTTTAATCTTCAAATTATACTCCACCCTCAACAAAAATTAAACACAAATAACACCTAATGAATACACATAATCAATCTTACTAATTATTTCATATAATTCTCACAACAAGCAAACAAACTAAATGTAATGTCCCCTCCATAGGAATCAACATATAAAGGTCATTTCAGATTCAAATCATCCTCATTTGAACAATATATATAAATTTGAACAAAGAAAGAATAAAAATATACCTTGAACAAACTACTTAAATAAACAATTATTCAGCCATTTATTCATTCATGCTTTATTTGTCAATGTCTATTATCATAATCATCAACTCATCAGCCATTTTTGTTGATATCTAGTTTGCACTAAAGCTTCAATGCCACCTAAAGACAGAAAGTTAAGTTAATCTTACAAATTGAAAGGGCAACAGGTTATATGCTTTTCATGATTGACAGTTAATGAACCCCTCTGAAGTGATTGGCTGCTCCTAATTCTTTTCAATAACTGTTTAGGTCAGTCAGATCGTCAATTAGGTTGTCAAATACAAAAGCGGAACCAATATGAAAAACCTAATGTGAAGCACAAAAAGAAACTCCCTAATACTTCGATGTATGAGAAAACCCCAAATGATATGAAACTAAAACCTAACCAATAAGTTCAAACAATTCAGGTTTAACAGAACACTATTGTATTAGTTATAACGTAAACAAGCACGAATTTAACAGCTAAAGTTAACACCCCCAATAAGCTAAAGTTAAAGTTTGTGCTTCTAGTCTGATTATTGGTTGGGTATGAGATTATACAGCTAAAGTTAACACCCCCAATAAGCCATTCTCCTATCTTTAGCAAGAATTATCCATACCCGATAGCCGACGCCCAAATTTTACTTGTTGAATAATTTGGATCACAATTTATAACACTCCAATCAATCAAAAATCCAGCTATTTCAACTAGTATTAATATTAAGTACAAGTGCAATTCTAGTCATAGTCTCATATATAATTTACCTGAGAATCAATAATGGCGATCTCAGCTATACCTATACACACATAAAGAGAATCACATCATATCATAACATATCATATCATATTATCACCTAAATTAATTCATATTTTGCAAAATACCAACTAAGCAAAACTATAATAACAATGAAATAAATAAGAAAATTTATACCATGAGTGTCAGCAACAATGTTTCCCAGGTCACCCGCGTGTCGTTCGATACATATTAATCTAAATCAAAAACTTTGAATAAACAGAAGGTTAATTCTAAAAAAATCGAAAAACCAAGAGCTTTGAGCAAAACATTAACAAACAACATCTAACTAGAAACCCCGTTAATAAATAACACCATCAATAGTAAAAATTCTAACCATATTCTCGGGATTCGACTATTCACAAATGACAATAACAAAATTAAAACCAATCCAATTAAACTAATCAATATAAAATATAAAATAAATAACAATCAATTACTAAAAATTGGGGGAAAAAATTGGTTTTTAGAAACCTGAGTTTCAGCACCGCAATTAAGATTAACAGCATCACAAAAAGAGCTTTGAATTTCCATTGGAAAAAAAAAATGTTGTCGCCTGTAAATTTGGGAAAAACATAAAAAATCGTGAGTTAGAGAATATGAAAAAAAAGCAGTTGAATCTAAACAAAAAGTGACTACACATTTAATGAGTAAAATGCTAATTTAGTTACTTCCCATATCTAATACTAGTTCAGTAATTTTAAATACAAACTTCTATCATCAGTAATTCTACTTCTAAGACAAACCCTTAATTCTGTCAAATCAGAAAAGTGTGAAAAATAATTAGAGGTATAGTCTGAATTGTCTTCATAAACAAGCTAAAAACTTTCACTTTGATCAAAATCATGAAAATTTTATCAAACCAAATAATCATATTATACTTTTAAATAAAAATCAAATAGTTTACTTGATCAAGATTAAAGCTTTCTAACACCACTTGGAAATTTTCAGAATTCTACAACAAAAAATACAAACATGCAACAAAAATCAACAAAATAAAACAAGTAAAAATACCAAATTTCCTCAGTTTTCAACCAAAACTAAAACATTTCATGCACAAAATGGCAAAATTAACAAATTGAATGAGTTAAAAGCAAAAAAAAATCTATTGTTAAAATTATAAAACACACGCACAATTAATTTTTTTGAAAGAATTAACCTTAATTAGAAAACTTAAAGAGTATCAAAATCAAATTTATTGAACTATACCAGATTAAAGGATGCAGAAATACGAACGCAAACATACGATGGCGAAATTAGGGTTTCAAATAGGAGGCGACAGCGGTAAGATCTAGAGGAAGAACGAGGCAAAAGCAAAGAAACGATGATGGCGACGATACAGTGATTGATTATAAATTATTAAGGTGTTTTTGTTCTACAATAATCTTGTGAGAGAATGAGAGGAGAAGAGATTATGAGGAGATCGAGATATGATGGTGAAGAGTGAGAGAGATAAAAGATGAGAGATTAGATGAACATATCTAAATGAGAGGATGTGGGTGAGGAAGCTTGTTACATATAATATCTGCACTTTTTTCTTTTTAAAGTAGTATTAGTATCGTTTTTATATAAAAACGATACTAATAGGTTCTTTATTGGTTTAGTTTTTTCTAAAAACGATACTAATAGAGATCTATTGGTATCCTTTTTCTAAAAACGATACTAATAGGTCACTAATAGTATCATTTTTTTAAGAAATGATACTAATAGGGCGTTACTAATAGACATTTTTCCACTAGTGAGTACAGAGGAACATGTAGAACATTTGGGGACAATTTTGATGATATTGAGGGAGAATAAATTGTATCCTAAGTTCTCGAAATGTGAGTACTGGTTGGGGAATGTAGCATTCTTGGGAAATTTCGTGTCAAAAGGAGTTAAAGTAGATCCAGCCAAGATCGAAGCAGTAAAGAAGTGGCCTACGCCTAATAAAAATGTGACGGATGTAAGAAGTTTCTTAGGGTTGGCTGGGTATTATAGGAGGTTTGTGAATAACTTTTCGAGAATTGCTAACCAATGATGTCGTTAATGAAGAAAGACTGTAAGTTTGTGTGGAGTGATAAGTGTGAAGAGACATTTCAGACCTTAAAGGATCGTTCGACTACTACTCCGATGCTGACTTTGCCAGATCGAAGTGATTCTTATGGTGTGTATACTGATGCTTCTAAAAATGGTTTGGAATGTGTGTTGATGCAAAATAGAAAGGTGATTGTGTAAGCTTCAAGACAATAGAAGCCATACGAGGCAAATTATCGTACTTACGATCTTGAGCTAGCAGCGACCGTGTTTGCTTTAAAGATATGAAGGGATTACGTGTATGGAGCAAAGTGTAGGATATACGCGTACCACAAGAGTCTAAATTACTTTTTCGCTTAAAAATATTTAAACATGAGACAAAGGAGAAGGCTTGAGTTGATCAAGGATTACGATTTAGATATCCAATACCATGAAGGGAAGGCTAATGTGGTAGCAGATGTTTTAAGTCGTAAAACGAAGCGTGGAGTGAATACTTTAGTGGTCGCTCACGAACTATGTAGAGACATGGAGAGAATGAACTTGGAGATAGTGAAGGAGGGAGAGTTTGAAGGAATACTTTGTAACATAATCTTAGTATCCAACCAACAGTATTTGAGGAGATTCAGAAGAACCAGGTGGGAGATGTGAAATTTGATAGAATAAAGGGGAAATTAAAAGAAGGAAAGGCTATGGACTTCAAGATCTATGCGGATGCAAGCTTGAGATATAAAGGAAGGTGGTGTATACCACAGAAGTGCGAAGATGTAAAATAGAGAATCATGGAGGAATGTCATAATACACCCTATTCAGTGCATCCTGGAGGCGATAAGTTATATAAGGATTTCAAGAAGGTGTATTGGTGGCCTAGGATGAAAAGGGAAGTGGCTGAATTTGTGAGCAAGTGTCTTGCTTGTCAAAAAGTAAAATTTTGAGCATAAAATACCACAAGGAGATGTCCAACCATTTGAAATACTAGTTTGGAAATGGGATTGCATATCAATGGACTTTCTAACTTGCTTGCCAAAGTCGTGGAATCAAAATAATACCATATGGGTTGTGGTGGATAGGCTTACTAAGTCAGCAGTGTTTATACCAATGAAGGAGACTTGGAGGATGGAACAACTTGAAAAGTCTTACATAAAGAATGCTGCAAGGCTACATGGAGTTCCAAAGGATATCGTATCAGATAGGGCTTCTAGGTTTCTTTCAAAATTCTGGATAAGTGTTCAGGAGAACTTTGGTACAACGTTGAAAATAAGTAAAGCTTTCCATCCAGCAACCGATGGACAAACGAAGAGAACTATAGAAGCTTTGGAAGACATGCTAAGAGCTTGTATCATGGACTTTCAAGGGAATTGGAAGGATTTTTAGATCTTATCGAGTTTTCATATAACAATAGCTATCGTGCAAGTATTGGCATGACACCTTTCGAAGCATTGTATGGAAGGAAGTGTAGAAGTCCCTTATGTTGGAGTGGCATAAGTGAGACAATAATTCTAGCTAGGACATCAATTGATTAAAGAAACCACTGATAAGGTAAGGTTAATATAAGCAAAGATTCAAGCACCACAAGATAGACAAAAGTCTTATGCGGACCAAAAACACCAAGAAGTTGTGTTTGAAGTTGATGATAAGGTGCTACTTAAGGTGTCACAAATGAAAGGTGTAATGAGGTTCGGAAAGAAGGGTAAATTAAGTCCGAAATGTATGGGACCCTATGAGATCTTGGAAAGGGTTGGAAAAGTTGCCTATCAACTAGCATTACCAATGGAGTTGAGCAAAGTTCACGATGTCTTTCATGTGTCTCAACTAAGAATATATGTTCCGGATGAGTCACATGTGTTACAACCATAAACAATAGAGTTACACAAGAGTTTGACCTATGAAGAGAGGCCAATTAGGATCGTTGATAGTAAGGTCAGGGATACTCATAGGAAAAGTGTCAAAATAGTGAAGGTGTTGTGGTCTAACCAAGAAACCGAATAAGCTACTTGGGAGGCTGAAGATATGATGAGAGAAAAGTATCTACAGTTATTTACGATTAGTAGGTAGAGTTACGGGGACGTAACTCGATTCTTAAGGGGGGTAGAGTGCGATCTAAATTTGTGCCTTTTTACCCTCAAATTATCAAGTTTTTATGAGTTTTCACGTCTTTCAGTAAAGTATTATGAAATTTTTATGTCTGTTCACTAAAAATTTGTTAAGCAAAGGATAAGTTAAATGTCTAAAGTCTACAACAACATAGTGAGAATGAAAAATCTGTAAACAAACGTAGTCTCTATTCAAATTCCATATAATAATTGGCATAAAGTTTCGGGATGAAACTTCTTTTAATGGGAGTAGACTGTAATACCCCATATTGTCACGTAATTTAAGAAGTTATTTTCGTATTTTATATGTATGTTTTAATAATTTTGTTGTGAAATTATATTCAATAAGGATAATAAAGAAAGGAAATTTAATAAATTCTAATTAAAAATTTTTTTTTTGTGTGTTTATAAATAATTTTTTATATTTTACTAAATATTTTGTAAAGTTTCTAAAAATAGATTTTTTAGAGTTTCCTGAATTGATTTAAAACAAGGGCATAAACGTAATTTCAAACATTAAGGGCATTTATGGAATTGCATGAAATCCTACTTTGGGGCCTATAAATACCCCTTAAAACCCTAATTTTCAGATTTATTTTGCAAGCTAGAAATTTAGGAATTTAAAAATTTAGAGGGAGAAAGAGAGGAAAGAAAAAAAAAGGATTCGAAAATTTCCGAAAGAAAAAAAAAACTTTTGGCTTCCCCTTCCTCTGTCGCCCTTCCCCCGTCGGCCTCCCTTCCGCCGAGCGCCACCTCACCCTTCTTTTCTTTTTGATTCAATCTTGCAAATTAATGTTTATGTTGATGATTAATCTTGTTTCTAGAGTTTTAATTATTTTTTGATGAAGTTATGATTTAATTTAAAGCATGAATTTATTTGTTGTTCATGAAATTTTAAATTATTGTTTATAAAATTATGAAATTCTTGATTTTACGGGTTTTAATGATTAAAACTTCAATATCATGATCATGAATTCTTGTTGGGTAAATTTATGAAGTTTAGAATGATTTTTAAAGGCTTTAAATATGAATTAGATTGCTGTCCAAATTTTGTACGCATGAAAATCATTAGAATAAATATTAAGAACATGTTTTGGTTTATGAAAAATTATTCTTAAGCATAGCTTGGTTTCATAATGATGTTAATTGATTGTAAAAGTGTTTTATGATGAACTTATCATGAACTTATTATGTTTTTTATGAGTTTTAGATGAATAAATAAAGTTGTATATTTTTATTAACACATTTATGCCTAATAAAAATAGTAACTTGCAATATAGTAAGATATAATTATTTTTAATGCATCTCTGTGTTGTATATTGATCTTAGGACATAACTATAGTGTTTTATGATCAAAATATAATATTTAGAAAGGTTTAAGAGTGTTTTTATGAAGGTTTACAAAGCTGCCATTTTTGGAAAATTACCCAAAAAAAGTATTTTGCAATAGAAAAATTAAAACAAAGTATGGAATTGAATTGATAGAGACCATCACTAGTGGAAAAATTCCTCATCGTAACACCCTATTTATAACGGGCCTTTTATTTGATCGTTACAAATGAGGTTATTGTAACGGGCATTTTGTAAAAATGTTAAAAAAACCAACTTGTTTTGACCACCTTATTGTTATTTGTATCGGGCTAAATTAATGCCTGTTACAAATACAGTTTTTTTGTAGCTATATTGTTTGGTGCCCGTTACAATTGTGGTAGTATTTACTCGACTTTCATGAATATGTAATGTACAAAGTTATGCCCATTACAATTAAACTCAGTAAAAAACTAAAAACTGTAAACATTTTTTATATACATTTTGGTGAAGAAAACCGAATCTTAGGGTTTGTCAAACCAAATATCAAACACCTCCAAAACCCAAACAAAAATCCATGAATCCGCTCCAACCAACTCTCGCTCTCGCGAATTCCACCACCACCATTGTCTCTCACCTTTGCAAATTCCACCACTACAAAACTCGAACTCCTTGAAAACTGCAATTGGTGAAGGAAAAGACTCAAATTCCTGCAATTGGTGATTAATTATTTCAATTTCTTGGTATGTTTACATCTTCACACTAAATATTCATATGCTCAAAGTTTAAATCTTCCTTCACATTCCATTAAATTTGATGTGCGAATTCATTTGGTAGTTGGATGTTCTGAGAACATGAAACAAAGAAAACAACTACAATCTGTATTTTTCAAAATAAGTGGTAATGTTTGCAATGGTAAAATTTCATAACTGTTCCATAAAAAGGTTATTGTATAGTACAATAAAGCTTAAAAATTTGCTTATAAATACTACCTTTTTCAAGTGTATTATGGCTGTCACTTGTGAAACAAAAGAGGAGGTTATCTTTTTTTGATAAGAGAAGATAAATAAAATTTTCATTCAATTGTACTTAGTTTTGATAAAATGGGAAAAAATTAATTAAAAGGTTACAGAAAATGATTGGTACTTGTTGATTATTTTATCGAGCTTGAGGAGTATGGAGTACTTTGGTTTAGTTGTTGTTGTTATATTTATATTTTTTTTTTTTGGGGTTGTGAAAAAAATAGAAAGTATGGATTTTTGTGTTTGTTTGATTATAGGTTGATTATGGTTTCCTAAGGTTTGAATTGTTGATGCATCATTAGGGATTTGTGCTGCACGAATGCTGATGGAACACTGAATTTTGTTATTTTGATTTAAAGGTATGGCTTTTTTCTGAAAAATTTGTGTTCGATTTATGTTATTAATGCAATTATAATGACTTATTTTGGTCTAAATACTAAGTTTATGTTCAGTTATCTAAAGTTGTTTTTAGTGTTTCTATGACATGGTACTGATTGTTTAGAATTTGATGGTTTTATTTTGTAGCTTCGATTAGTTGCGAATTTTGTTTATATGAGGCTGAGATTAAAATGTTGAATCCTTAAGGTGGTCTTCACCCAATACCCCAAATGAAATCAAATAATAAGTGTAGGTTAGGGTTTCAAACCTTTTAAATTTCTGAATAATCTTTGAGGTTTTGATTTTGTTTTGTGTCTTGAATGGGCTTTCATGGTTTTGTAATGGTGGTTGTTAAATTTTTCCTTATGGGTTAGTGCTTCTTTGCTTGTGCATCGTAATTATCTCAGTTTGTCCTTATTACTATAATATTGATCTTTGTTTGTTTGCTATTCCCTCTAATTTGCTTGCTTTGATTCAATTTTCATTCCTAGGGTTTTAATTATTCTTTCTGGATTTTTATTTGTTTTTAATTATTCCTTTTTTATATTTTTGTTTTTTTGTGGCTCATTATACACTGGCTGGGCAATGAGCCGCTTTTCAACAAAGGTAGATGTGCTTGTGTAGAATTCAAGCTTAGTTGGTTTGAATTCAAGCATAGTAGAATTCAATTAATGAATTTGACTTCATTTACTTGTACATGCTTGTGTTGTTATACTCAAGTGATTTAACAAGTAACTCTTGTTGGTAGAAATCTATTCACTTATACACCCTTTATTTGTTCTTGTTATTATAAAATGTTTCAAAGCTTTATGCATGCATGTGCTATGAGCTGATATAGCTGGGAAAAAACTTCTGATTGATTAAGGGATGATCTTCGCCAGACCAGCTTCGCCAGCAGAGGGAGGAGATCGTTCTAGTAGTCCTTGTCCTGGTGGACGAGCTCTTGCAAGGAGTGGAAAACATCACAAACCGCTCGTGTCCGGCCGACTCGGTTGAACAGAGAAAATAGAGCAACCATTGATGTTGGAGGATCATGAGGGACGATGAATCTAGACTATATTGCCTCACAACCCGCTCTCCAAGATACTAAATTGGGACCTCATAGTCCAAGAAATAACACCGGTGAAGATTCAGCTGAGAAACAAGGGTAAGAGCTGTAGGAATGCCTGCTAGACCTACCCCGAGACGAAACTGAACCTGAGAAGGATCAAAAGAAATAAGAGAAATGAGAGGAATAGTTATGGAAATAAACCATAATAAAGAGGTGAGGCACTTACATCCTCAATGCGAAGTTGGCAAATGAATCTGCGTACTTCGTTATTACCTTTCGTCCACCTCCTAGACCTGTAGCTCGCCAAGGATAGAAAACCCGGGTGGACTCGATCCCCGGGATGACTAGGGGCTAGGTGTGGACCCAGGGCTTTGGGGCCCCACATGCCCTTTCTTACAAGACATTGAATGTCGTGTTAAGTTTGTTTGTAGAGTGTGAGTATGCCTGGATTTGGGGTGAGTCTAGAATCTCAAAACCCAAGTAGAGAAGTCGCCACTATCCTCCTTTCGGGAGCTAAGAAAACCCAATTTGGTCATAGCCCAATGGCGAAATGACAGTCAAGGATAACAAGGTCTCAAATCTTTAAATTCGTGTACGAGGGTAAGGACAACAATAGGTCACAGTGTCCCCCACGCATATAGCAGCATCTACTTGTTCTCAGGTGTAATTTCACAATCGTAATATCGAATTATAACAATTATATTTCCAATTTAGACCTACAAACATTAATGGAAATAAGGCTAGGCAGTTTTAATTACTACGCACATAATTTCGTTTTATCATGCATAGGCGTTCGCTTTAGGATTTGATTGATTTTAGTCTTCGATTAGGTGAAACATGCTTTGACGCCTTTTTGAGCTAAACATGAATTCTAAGTGATTGAAAGCATTAAACATATAGCATAGATCACATAAACCCTAAAGCGAAGTTTCTACTTAAGATTGATTTTAATTTAAAGTCGAATCATCAATTTGTTAGTGTTGCATGAATTTGATTATAAACATGTCAATTCCCTAATAAAGCATTAAAATCGTATAATCATGCAAACGAACTCATTTGGAGAACTTAAATCGATGGTTTCGATGTCGTTGGCTTCATTCGAGGTACCTTTCGTGCATGTCGATGATCTCTTAGTTTTGAGAGCTTGAAGAATCTTAATTAATAATAATAATGATAATATGAAGAATCGATGTTTTGTATAGTTTTCGAAAGAGGGCACAAAAACGGAGACAAAATTTTAGAGAGAGAAAATAGCTATTTAGAGAGAGAAAGTGGGAGTTAAGAAGAAGTTGTAAGAATTGTTCGAATTGGTTGTTATATAAAGGTCGTAGGAGGGGGGTATATATAGTGTTGGAAGTACCATCATTGAGCGCTAGGGCGCTTGACAAGCACTAGGATGCCCAGCAGCGAGCGTAAGGGCGCCCACTGAGCACTGTGGCGCAGCTCGCCTAGGCACCTGGGGCTCTCCCTGCGCTATAGCGCTCAATGCCCTGAATTCCATTTTTACGCGGAATATCTCTGGTGCTTCCTTATTTCATATATTTTCTTTCATAAATCGAAATATCTCGATATATTACTAGAATATACGAAATTTACTTGCATAACACCGTTTATACACTTCCATAACCTAGATTTGCCATTAACCGAACAAATCTTTCTACAATATTCGTTGAAGCCGGCCACATCCATACGCTTATATTAATTTATTTATTTTTTGAAAATGAATTTAAAATGAAAATAATAAAATGAAATTAATGAAAATCATTTTAAACGTAATTCAACCGTTATAACTTATCGTTGGTTAACCCGTATCGACAATGATTTTTATTTATTTATTTAATTATTTATTTATTTTCAAACACTCGCCTTTCAAGAATCGGACATTGTTGCAATGTGGTAGATGATAATCACTAGTCGTTAGGTGGGACCAAAAATAGGTGTCGACAATTAGCCCTCTATTTGACTGAGTTTGAAGAGACGACTAGTTTCGTAAAACGAAAGTCAAAGTACTTGGTTACTGCAAAACAAAGGTTAGTTTACCTGCACCAAGATGATACATCGTCAGAAAGTGCTATGTTTCTTGAGGATGAAGAAAGGTCCCCTTCAGTTGCTGTGTGATCGTATAGGAGGTTCTAGAAAAGGCGTCTGTACAATCGAGCTAGATA
This sequence comes from Suaeda aralocaspica, assembly GCA_016808085.1. NCBI lineage: Eukaryota > Viridiplantae > Streptophyta > Magnoliopsida > Caryophyllales > Amaranthaceae > Suaeda > Suaeda aralocaspica. The sequence continues at coordinate 82,378 of PYUH01001176.1, read as the reverse complement.
TAAAGTTCCGGAAAAGGCGTTTGTACCATCTGGTCGTTTTTGAGGTTCCGGGAAAAGCGACTGAACAATCCGGATATAGATTGTTGAAGACTAAGGTTGATCATCTGATAATCAAAACATTTTCGCTTTAGACTCAGCTTGGGCGTAGGGAAACGTGATGATGTTGTATGGAGTTTATTTATTATATTCTACCTTGCTTGTCATGGTTTGGTTTTCAAGGGAACTTTGGTAAACTTGACCTGATTCTTCTTTCAGGGGCATTTTGGTAATTTCGACCTGATTCATCTTTTGGAGGCATTTCGGTAATTCACCCTATCGTCTTTCGAGGGCTCTTTTGTTATTTGGCTCAATTCGTCTTTCGGGGGCATTTTAGTAATTTGGACCGGATTAATTTTTCGGGGGCATTTTGGTAATTTGGACGAGGAATGTTGGTAAATGGCAGCGGGGAATGTCGGAGCATGAGAAGCAAAGCTCGCCCGAAGTACAAAAAAAATTCCCCAAAGTGGAAAGTGGGCGCCACATGGGGTCCCAAAATTCGCCACCTAGGCGCAGGCCGGGCGCTATAGCGCAGCCCCAGCGCTCGTTGTGGGGCTCTCTGGCTTTTGGTTGATTCATGTAACCAAGTTTGAATTGTGTTGTTGTTCTTGTTTGTATTTAGGTTGGTGCGTGTAGTGTCTTACACAAACACACCTTCTTGCTTTCTTCTTCTTCTTGGTCGAACAAACCCAACAAAAAACCCCGAACTTCCATTGTCGTTCTTGAAGCTTGGAGCTTGTATTTTTCGTGTTGATTTTCTCACAAACATTGTTACTGCTCTAAGCTTAGCTCACAAATACGTAACTTTATTCGTGATGTAGTAGTGACCCAAAAAATTGGGTTATCTTGATTTTGCTCATGAATGTGGAAATTGATACATTTTCTTGCTTTTATCAGCGTATTGGAACACATAGGAAGAGTTTGAGCCAAAACAAGTGAGATTTGAGTGAAAACTCAACTTGTTAGTTCAGGGTATGTAGTAGTGAAATGGAAATTTTCATTTTGAGTGAGTGAGGGAGTGAGCGAAAATTGCTCATTGTGTTAAATTGTTTGATAAAATTGTGTTTGTGGCTTGAAAAACGACATGAGTTAAGCTTTTGTGGGATTTTGTGAAACTTTACTCATATAGCTCATATGAACTGAATTAGTGAGTTTTGTGTAATTTGCCTCTCTTGATGAATGAAGTTGATGTCCACGTATTAATAGTGATTGCAAATTGGGAATGGCTTAAAGTAGCAACGATTCGCAGACATTTGAAGCTAATTTCCGCAAAATGACCACTAACTTTCATAGGTCATATAAGGTGGGTGATTCCCTTTTGTTCATGATAAAGTTAACTCAATTTGATCTTCATGAGTTAGATGATGGTTTTACATGTCATTTGAAACAAAACCATGTTTGAAATTATCTTCAATGAATCGAACATAGAAGCTCACACCCCTAATTTTAGTATTAAATTTGTTTCTTAAAGTTTGTAAATGCTTTCATGTAATGCTCCTGTTATTAAAAGCAAATGTCGATATGCATGTTTTCTCATATTAGCCTCCTTTTTTTCCAACTCTTAAATAATAATCGTGTTTGCAAATGAGGCTGAAAATGTTGGAAGTGTTGGTTTGTTGGATGTTTGTGAGACTTTGAGTCTTTCATAGTTTATTGCAGGTGGCTGGACAACCATAATTCCTGGTTTATTTACGGAAAATGTCCATATACATCCGTTTCGCTGCCAAAATTTTTGCTCAAAAATTTTATATTATGCAAGTCTACTTAATGATGACATTGTGGAGGTGGAGAACGTGCACCAGGTGTCCTACAAGAGGTCTAGGCTATGGGCTCCCGGGGAGTGGCAGCCTACCGTGTTGGCTTTTGATCGGGCTCAACATATTTCTCACCTTCCCCTCTCGGGCCATGTGAGTGACAATCTCTTCTACTTTGTCTTTTTTCTTTTTTCTGGTTTTTCATGTTCAATCTTCAATCTTTCCATTTCCTTTTTCAGAACAACCACCATCTGAGGGGGTTTGGCTCGAGTAATCCACTCTTGGAGGGGCTTGTTTTACTTTGACAGCAGTGTGATCCCGATCTTATCCGCATGCTCTAAGGATGTGAATTTTAATTTCATGACTTCATTTGGGGCCTTCAGTCCCTCGAGAGAGTGAAACAAACCTTTTGGGAAACAAACCTTCCGCTGATCCATTGCCTTTGTCTTTCAGAGTGGTGGTGGGAAACAAACCTTCCGCTGATCCATTGCCTTCATGTGAATCCGTCATTACCTGAAAAAATCGGGTGTTTCTTTTGAGTCTCTTATACACTATAGTGAAAGAAATTACCTTCATTAGTAATGTTGGCCTTAAAATTGTTAATAAGTAGTTGAACCCTTTACTCTTTGGTCCCAGATACATCCTATTAGGGATCTCAGCCTTTATTGGTATTATATTAGAGTGGTCTTGGGAGGAAGGGCTTCGTGTCGTATTCTACCCTTGGCAGCAGCTTGTCCACTATGATGAAAACTGCCGGTTTTCCCATGTATAATTCCTTTCTTTGGCTTTCGTTTGCCTGTTCAAGATTGCCATTTCTTTCAGCAGCTAACTTCGGAGTCGTCACTTGCATGATGATTCAGTGATACCCCGAGCGAGTTGCTGATGTACTTGTTACTCGGTTTTACTGCCACGGATGTTCTGTTAACAAGCCAGGGCCCTGTAACTTTGGAATCTAGGTTCTCGTTTGGTGTATGCATGCCAAAATGTATACATTCATGACTTTTTGTATATATTTAATCTTATTTTTGTACATATTTGATTCGGTTTTCTAATTATTTGACTCATTTGATTGCTCAACTTTGACTTTTTTGAATTTTGTCTTTTGAAATTGACTTTGATATTGACATTGACTCGACTCAAGGAAGGGTGCCTACTTTCCCCTCCAAAAAATAAAAATAAAAGAAATAGTAATTAAAAGAACTCAGACTTGAAACAAGTGAATTATGCTCGAGCAAGATTTGCACAAATGTATTGAGGGAAAGCATGTAAGTTCATCAAGGAAACAAAAACAGGGAGGCCTGTGCCACAGCGCTAGGGCACCCACCCTGCGCCTAGACGCTCGTCCAGTGCTGCGGCGCTATGGCGCTGGTCGTTTCCTTATTTATGGCAGCTTCAAGGGTATATGTACTCCTCGTTCCTTAGGTGTGTTCCTCTTCATTTGAACCAAAAGTGACGATCTTGAGATATTTTTGTTCGAAAAATTCAACATCTTAGTGTATTCTTGCAATCATAGCTAGGAGTTTTAAAGTTGCTTGTGACAAATAGCTTTCGTCAATCAACCTGGAGGTGAAAGGCTTGCTAAAGGACTATAAGCTTTCCTCTGTAATCCCCTTGAGGTACGCTAAAATCGATATTAATCTTGTATATGTTGTTGTTGGATTTTGGAACACAAACACCCACCCATAACTCTATATTTTGTGAGAGAGAGGTGACCCCTTTGCCTGAAGAATTAGGCGGCATAGCGGGATTGTCCTGTGATGGTTTGCCCTGTCTTGCTAGTACCAAAGATTAATATTGTCCTATTTTTCGTTGTTATCTTAATCTCGATGCATATGTGATGGAAAAGGTAATCTATGGTAGGAAAGTAGACTTGGTTGCCTTGATTGATTATTTCAGGACTATTGAAATAGCTCGAAAGAGATATAAGTGGTGAGCTTTGTTGTTTTGCATAATCGCAAGATTTCTTTTTGTGAATGGTGAACCCTCGATTGGTTATGTTTCTTTGATTACCATTGTTGAGCAATTTGATGATGGAACGACCCCTATGCCACTATGTACAAGGGAGTTCCCTTGATCGCTTGAAGAGGGATTCTAAAGCCCCCCTTGATCGGTTTTCCCCTGCTTCTCCAGGTAANTTAAGGACGATACAATTGAATGCTATGCTATAAATGTTGTGAATTATTTGCTATTGAATTATTAGCAATAAATAGGTCATTTAATGATAAGTCACATCAAAGAGGTAAGGATTATCATTTTGATGAGTAAATATTTCTTAATATATAATAGGTCATAATACATTAGAAATATTTTACATTCCTGACATTTCATGTGCAGGTGGCTTATGTATCATTGGAATTTGATAGAACCTCCAATGAACATACCCACCAATACTCATAGGAACTTGTATGGGTGACGTCGGCGGTATCATCACTCTACTATGCATGACTAGTTGGTGACCCTTACTGATATGAAAATCAATGTTCGCTGGCCTGTTTCATGGTGGTATACCAAAACTATGGTCTATACAAATGTAACTCCTTATGTACGTGTGGCTTGCTTTACTGGTTTGACCTTGTCCTGCTCTTCTGGAGTGATGAGGCAATTTTGCATCCAATAAGTAATCCCAGATCATGATACCATGAGTCCTGAAGAAAAGTCTGTGCTACTTCATATTGCCAAGAATTCGGAAAACAATTGGGTGAAGAGGACGAAGATTTCTTTGACTCCACTGGCAGAATGCTATGAGAAGGTATTCAAGCATTACTTTATTTGGATGAATGCATATTCTATTTCTGTTCGTGTAGAGGCCCGTAAAGACAAAAGGAGAGATCATGAGTACGCCAAGGAGAAAGTATGTCCCAGAGATACCCAAGGTCACTTGTATTAAGAATAGACTAGGCCCTAAAAAGTTACCTGTATGGCAAAGGCTCGAGAAACTTCCTCGTTTGAAGATTGTTGCTGCTCCTAAGAGGAAGAGATCTAAAGAAGAACATGATGTGGGAGGTAAAGGAAAAGGGAAAGTGGCTGAAGCCCCTAGAAAGAAATGGTGGGTGCCTAAGAAGTTAATGATGGCTAGAGATTCGTTTCTGACTACCGAGGACAAGGAGAAGGAACCTAGACCTAATTAGGAAGATTACTTTATTGTTTCACAAACTTAGCTTTTATTATTTTGTTGAATAAGGCCTGCGTGCCATGTTTTATTTTATTTGTGTTTCAATAATAAAATAATCATTTCATTTTATTCCATGGAAAAAGTACAACGCTTTCTATTTTTATTATTATTTAGAAGATAAACATAGTTCATGTTTATTTCAGCATACCGGTATAGTGCTGTAGAGGAATGAGGGCTCTTATTTTTAAATGGGTCAAACCCTAGGTCGAGGCTGCCTACGTATCCTTTTGGAATCAGGTCAAACGTAGTTTCATTAGCTTCATGAGCATGGCTTAGACATAGTACTTCTTTAGTTTATCTGAGTTGGTGAGATTGTAGAAGTTGTCATTGTTCATATCGATTAGCTCAACTGCACCTTAGGGAGTATTTTCTTAACAAAACAGGGTCGTGCCCAGTTTGGGAAAATTTCCCTCGAGGAACCATGACGGTTTTCCGCAGTGCTTTGAGAACTAAATCACCTTCCTTGATTTTCCTTTGATATGTTTGTTAAAATGTCTTTCAATCCTCTTCTGGTAGAGTTGGACATGACTGAAGGCTTTCAAGCTTTTCTCATCCACGAGGATCAGAGCATCATACCGAGCCCGTACCCATTCGGCTTCAGAAAGTTCACTTTCCAACAATACCCTTAATGAGGGGATTTCAAGTTCGACAGGTTATACGGCTTTGATCTACCTTATGGATGGATAGATAAATGTTTAGATTTTTGTGACTATTTTTTAATCGGACTTGCTGAATACCAACAACCTGAAATCCCTGGCCTTCTGAACATTTTTAGTTTAGATGAAATCCTCAAGAAAGGAATAGAATAGTATTCTTTCACTAAGTAGGATGATGGTTAAAACAAAATACAGGGCAGCTACGGCTTTTCAATGGGGTGAGTGAATCCCGGGAAGGAGGCTCGTAGACTTAGGAGAAAGGGGTTGCTGTTGTAGAAGTCCTAATGGATGTTCTGTACCCCCAGGCGAAGGGAACTTGAGCGGCCAATCTCTGCAGTTTTCAGTCACCTTGGAGAGAATTGACTTGATATTTTTATTTGCTGCTTCAACTACTCCATTTGTTTGAGGTCGGTATGGGGACGACTTGTGTTGCTGGCATTTATATTTTTTAAGAAGCTCCTCGCATCCACCATGAAAATGAGTTTCATTCTTCCTGATGATTTAATAAGGGACCTCATATCGACATATTAAGTTGGTTTAAATGAATTGTGCCACATGTTTGGCTTGCAACACACGATATGAAGCGGCTTCCAACCATTTGGTGAAGTAGTCGATTACTACTAGTATGAACTCGTGACCTCCATGACACGGAGGTGTAACCTTTCTAATTATGTCAGTTCCTAATGTTGAGAACGACCACGGAGATGATAGAGAGTGCAGCAACGATGAAGGCATATGATGAGCATTTGTGCACTTCTGACGCTTGTCGTAATGTCTCACGTATCTATTACAATCATCCACCATTGAAATCGATAATACCCATGCTTGATAATCGAAGAGGCTAGCATTCAAGCATTGATATGAGTCCCTCATATGCCCGAATGCACTTTATCCATTACCTGTTGAGCCTCTTTGTTGTCCACACATCGGAGGTGCAAACCATTGTAATGACTTTTATATAAATCTTGTCCCTGAATGATATACTGTAAAGCTAGGGGTCTTAGGGATCATTGCTCTTTCATCGAAGCATCAATGGGATATTGTTGGTTCCCTAAATAGTTCATGATGTCACTGGACCAAGGTTCTTCTTTTGTGAGGTCGGTTACCTCGTTGTCTTCTTCAACCATGCACACATGTGCTTGTTCTTTTCTTCTTTCGACCTCCAAGGGCATTTTTGTGAAAGAACTTTGGTTTCGTTAGCTCCCAAAAGGAGGACCGTGGCAACTTCTCTACTTGGGTTTTGAGATTCTAGACTCACCCCCAAACCAAGCATATACTCACACTATGAAAACAGACAAACACGACATTCAATGTCCCGTAAGAAAGGGAAAGTGGGCCCCCAAAGCCCCAGGTCCACACTTACACTCTTACATAGAAGGTTATGGGATATGGGACAGTGATGATAACGACGTTATGTCGGAATGGAGGCAAACCTACCTATCACACTCTTCTAGAATGAGAGTGTTAGTTTTGACAAACAATGAAGGTTAAACTAGAGACAAGTAAAGCAGAGACAAGTATAGAGAGAGTGAGAGACAAATAGAAAACACGAGATTTTATTGAGGAAACCTTTCCTAGGCACAATAGGAAGGAAAAAACCTCGACCACTAGGGATTTTGACTCAATTCTCTTTTTACTACTAGGGCCAACGACTATGTTACAATCTTAGTGAGTATGGACTTCTCTAAGTACCACTCAGTACTTCGTTCCCCCGGAACTTGTTCCCCCTGAACAAGTTCTTCTCGATTCTCTTTCTCTCTCTCTCTTGGTGGCTTAACCAGCCTTCTCTATTCTCTAAGTACAACTCAGTAATTTTCTGTTCTCTAAGTACAACTCAGTACTTTCTATTCTCTAAGTACAACTCAGTACTTCTCTATTCTCTAAGTACAACTCAGTACTTCTCTATTTTCTAAGTACAACTCAATACTTTCTATTCTCTAAGTACAACTCAGTACTAGATCCCTTGAACTTGTTCCCCTGAACGAGTTCTTCTCTTTCCCTTTCTCGTTACAATTGATTCACAAAAATCACTCTCCTTTCCCCGAACACAAGATTACAGACTCATAAAAGTGAACACAATCCTAGTACAACTGACTGTTGAACCTACTCTTGTATGCCTTCCGTGATGTGCATAAGTCTTGGTCGAATTCTTCAATTCTCTTCTGATCTTCAGTATTTATAGTGAAATAACAAGTATGGTTTCTCTGATTTCCTTTCTTGTTTTCACGCTTCATATCTCACCAATATCTTGGTGAATATTCCTCATACAGTGAATTTAGATCAATTCTCAATCTAAATTCACATGCTTCTTTTCTTCAGAGATTTGTTACCATAATCTTGTGTAAATATCTTTACCAAATATCTTCAAAAGATCTGTATGGTATCTTCTTAGAATATACTTTCCATATCTTCTCAGAATATACTTTGAAGTCTTGTTGTCATATATTCTTTGAATATATTCAAGTGTTGAGATAAATCTTCTGAATTACGTATGATTTATTTCGATACTTCCTTGAGACAACTAAAGTTGAGACAAGTTCTTCCGTTGGTACAACGGCTACTAGTATATGTTTAGCTTTGACATAAAACAAGTAGCCCATTAGTAGTATGTGTTTGTCATCTTCCTCTCTACATCATCTAGCCTTTTCAGTAGTACCCCTTTCAATATATCCTGCTTATTCATCACTTCCTGAACATCCACAACCAACTGCGCCATCAGATTACCTACTTTTACCACAGAATACTTCCCAAATCCTACTATAGTGTCAATAGGTTGAACCTCCACCACCTCAGGCTCTTTACCCTTAGAGCTAAGCCTTTGGCTCTTCCGTGCTCCAGATTCCTTCTCAGCAGGTTTACTTGTAGGTTTGGCTCTTGCATTAAATTGAACCACACCATCAATAATTTCAAGCTTAAGGAAAGATAATGAATTTTTACTAAGGATGTCAGTAAAGGTTTGAGCAACTAAATGCTTCTTTGGAATGGTAGTATGTTGAGCTATGAGATATGTCAGCAAAGCACCATAGCCTAGAGCATTTTGGTTTTCAATAAAATGAGTGAGATATTTAGCCATCACAGAAGCAAAGTTAATTTTTCTTTTTGTGGCTAGGTAGTACATGTACGCAAGATCAAACAATGTTGCCTTCCCACGTCCATGAGTCCGTGGGAGCACATTCTTGCGCACAAGGGTAAAAAACAACTTACCCAATGCACTCATATCACTCACATTCACAGTAGTTCTTCCACGCCTTCCACCAAAATTCTCAACTACGACATCATTCACAATTCCCTCTCCAAAATCAATTATTACTCTTTGTTTAGCATAATAATCATAACCTTCCAAGCTTAATTCAAAAGCAGTAGCAAAAGATATAGCAGTCAATTGTATAATTTTTCCGTTGACTACTCCAGCACAACTATCCCCAATTCGAGTAAAAGTACCACATAATGCAAAAACATCGGTTGATGACATATGATTAACAAAACATTCTCCAAACAAGAAATTCCATCCTTGAAATTTAATTAAGTCAAGGAGTTGATCAAACTTACTTTGTTTACACCACTTTAAATTGACCGCCAAACCACGCACTAATACAGTTGTGCTTTGGTCTCCATCGATTTCACCTTCTCCATCATCATCACCTTTCTGCTCCTCCTTAACTTGCTCCTTTTCTGCTGTTGACTCATTTTCCTCGTCACTATCAACTACTCCGATCTCCCTTTTTCGCTTTGAGCCCAATTCTTTCGAAGTTAGGGTTTGGGAGTTTTGGGTTTTTTTCGGTTTTAGAAGAGGTAAGAGATGTGGATTTTTGTGTTGGAACATTTGGTGGAGCAACAAAGGTAGACTTGTGTTTATCATCAACTTGGATATTGGTTTTCACCATTGTCTTTGCAAGAAGAGGAAAGAAAATAGACGTTTTCAAGAGGAGAATTTTTGAGTTTTTGAATTTGTGTTTGAATGGGTGTGTAGTTGTGGTAGGTAGATGGTGTTTGGAGGTATAAATAGGATGGAAGAGACATTTGAAGAGTTGGGTTCATTTAATTTGGGCTTATGAACTTGGTTGGGCTTTTAATGGAACATCTGAATGTGAAGGACGTGCTCAAAACGCGTAGAAGTTTAACCATAGATTAATTCCCCCTAAATTTTACGCTTTTTTTTTTTGCTTAGTTTACGGAGAAGGTTTTAAAAAGACGGAGAATTTGACTAAAGGTTTTGAGGACAAATACCATAAAATGCTATCAAGTATGTAAATTAGGCAGTTTAACAGTATTATTGTGATCTCAATATGCTTACCCTAGAATTATGTGTGTACAAAATTAATTGTACCATGTTTGTGTATGCGTGCCAATCTAGACTTAGTCATTGAAGGCTTTAGAGCTGGGAAGATTATTTTAATCTAATCATCCCAAGTTCAAGTCTCAATTTTTCATGCCTTTCTCTAGGTAATGGTTTAGTGAGTATGTCGGCTATTTGTTGTTTAGTGGCTCAAAATTCCATTTTGACTAATTTGTTCTCAACACTGTCTTTTAAGAAGTGGTGCCTTATGTGAATGTGCTTTACTCTTGAGTGATGAACTAGGTCTTTAGAAATACAAATGGCACTAGTGTTGTCACAGTAAATAGGAACACATTAAAATTTAACACCAAAGTCTCTAACCTGTTGTTTGATCCAAATCAATTGAGAGCCACATGCTGCTGCTGCCACATTTTCTGCTTCAGCTGTGGACAAGGCTACTCTATTTTGTTTCTTTGAACTCCATGAAACCAGACTTTTCCCTAGGAATTGTACCATCCCAGATGTACTTTTTCGATTTACCAAATCACCTGCATAGTGGGCATGTGCAAAACCTACTAGATCAAATGTGTTAGTACTAAGATAGAACAAGCTTAAGTCACTTGTTCCTTTGAGATACCTTAAGATCATTTTAACAACCTTTAAATGAGATTCCTTGGGATTGACTTGAAATCTAGCACATACTCCCACACTGAAAGCTATGTCAGGTCTACTGGCGGTTAGATATAATAAAGAACCTATCATACCCCTATACAATTTTTGACCAACAGTTGTACCATTTACATCATCATCTAAGCGTGTATCTGTTCCCATAGGTGTATGGTTGTCTTTGGAATTCTCAAGACCGTATTTTTTTAGTAGTTCTTTGATGTATTTTTTTATGAATCATAATTCCTTCCTCAATTTGCTTGATTTGCAACCCTAGGAAGAAGTTTAATTCACCCATCATACTCATTTCAAACTCTTTACTGAGTAGATCTTCAAAATACTTGCACAAAGGCTCATTAGTAGCACCAAAGATAATATCATCAACATAAATTTGTACTACTAAAATATGAGTACCTTTGATTTTCAGAAACAAAGTTTTATCAATTTTTCCTCTTTTGAAGTCATTTGATAAAAGAAAATTTGAAAGTCTTTCATACCATGATTAAGGAGCTTGCTTAACTCCATAAAGAGCCTTATCAAGCTTATAGACATGGTTGGGAAAATCAACATTTTCAAAACCAAGAGGTTGTTCCACATAGACATTTTCCTTTAAGTAACCGTTACGGAAGGCACATTTGACATCCATTGAAAACAACCGAAATCCCATATAGGCAGCTAAAGCAATTAAAATTCTAAGGGCTTCTAATCTTGCTACAGGAGCAAAAGTCTCCTCAAAATCCATGCCCTCTTGATGATTGTAACCTTTTACCACTAACCTGGCTTTGTCTCTAACAATTGTTCCATATTNAATTGTTCCATATTCATCAAGTTTGTTCCTGTACACCCATTTAAGTCCAATGACTTTTTGATGTTCAGGCTTAGGTTCAAGATGCCATACCTTGTTTCTTTCAAATTGACCTAGTTCCTCTTGCATAGCTATGATCCAATCTGGGTCGCCTAAGGCTTCTTTGTGATTTCTTGGTTCAAGCGCTGAAAGAAATGCATTAAAGGCGCAGAAATTTCTTATTTAAGACCTTTTTTGTGTCCCTTTGTCTATATCACTTATGATGAGATCCATGGGATGTGAGCTTTTATGTTTCCAAGGCTTGGGTTGAAACTCCCTGTGTGGTGTGACTTCTCCATTGTTGTCATCCGCAACTAGTTATTCCACCTCTTCTGTCTCTTCAAGTGTCTTTGGTGTGCTCACCTGTCCAAGTTCATTAGTTTGTTCCTGTTCTTCATGCTGATCAGTTGTCTTCTGGACATGAGGACATTCATTTGCAACCTGTTCATCATCACCTGTACTTTTGTCACCTGTAAAACATGTTAGTCCAATTTCATATTCATGNAAGTTCATTAGTTTGTTCCTGTTCTTCATGCTGATCAGTTGTCTTCTGGACATGAGGACATTCATTTGCAACTTGTTCATCATCACCTGTACTTTTGTCACCTGTAAAACATGTTAGTCCAATTTCATATTCATCATCATCCTAGCCATCATGAGATACAATGTCAGTTTCATCAAAGATAATGTGAACACTTTCCTCAACACACATTGACCTTTTATTATAAACTCTATAAGCTTTTCTATGACTTGAATAAGCTAGAAAAACTGCTTCATCACTTCTCTCATCAAATTTTCCTAGGTGTTTTTCACCGTTGTTGTGCACGAAGCATTTACAACCAAATGTTCTTAGGTAAGAGACATTTGGCATTTTCTCTTTGAACAATTCAAAAGGTGTCTTGTTAAAGATTGGTCTTATTAGAGCTCTATTGATTATTTAGCATGTTGTATTAACTTCTTCTGCCCAAAAATTCTTAGGCAATGACCTAGCAATTAACATTGTCCTTGCCATATCTTCTAATGTTCTGTTCCTTCACTCTACTACTCCATTTTGCTACGGTGTCCTTGGAGCTGAAAAGTTATGATCTAATCCATGTTCACTACAAAACTCATCAAACTTTTGATTATCAAACTCTGTCCCATGGTAAGATCTTAAATGTACTAATTTATATCCACTTGTTCTTTGCACCTTCTTCGCAAAAGCTTCGAATTCCTCGAAGGTTTGTTCTTTGGTAGCAAGGAACAAGGTCCATGCATACCTAGAATAATCATCAACAACAACAAAGACATGTTTCTTTCCACTCCTACTTTGAACATCTACTGGACCACAAAGATCCATATGTACCAGTATTTGTCATATTAAACTTTGGCGTGGCAAACAATACTACTAATTATGAAGCCTACATCAAAGGGCTTGAAGCAGTCGTAGCTCCAGAAGTTTAGTAACTGTGAGTCTATGGGGATTCTTCTTCAATCATCAATCAGATTTTAGGAAGGTGGAAGGTTAGGAGTGAAAGTTTGGCTCCTTAGCAAGCTCATTTGGAGTAAGTAGCCTGATAAATCGAAGAAATCGAGTATACTTGCCTAAAGAGGGAAGATTATAAATTGGCCGATGCCCTAGCTAAAATAGCGTCCATGGCTCGTAAACCAAGCTGTTTGAGTGAATTACCCATGGTGGTTGAAATAAGAAAAGAACCACTCCATGTCTGTATGATTGAAGTAAGAAATGAGTTGAAGAACCTCACCAAAGAAGAGTCTTGGTATATTGACTTCAAGAACTACTTTGAAAGTCAACAATATACTCCAAACACATCAAAGAGTGAGCGATGCACTCTAAGGCTCTTAGCTTCCCAATATCTAATTTGTGGGGAAAAATTATACAAAAGGTACTACAATGGTTTACATCTTAAGTGTGTGGATAGAGAGGTGTCACAGACGATCATGTATCAAGTTCATGCAGGAGTATGTGGATCTCACATGAATGAGAGGTTTGAGAAACCTTCTACTCAACAAATGTAAAAAAAATGTAAATACCCCTTAAAACCTACTTTGGGGCCTATAAATACCCCTTAAAACCCTAATTTTCAGATTTATTTTGCAAGCTAGAAATTTAGGAATTTAAAAATTTAGAGGGAGAAAGAGAGGAAAGAAAAAAAAGGATTCGAAAATTTCCGAAAGAAAAAAAAAAAAAACTTTTGGCTTCCCCTTCCTCTGTCGCCCTACCCCCGTCGGCCTCCCTTCCGCCGAGCGCCACCTCACCCTTCTTTCTTTTTGATTCAATCTTGCAAATTAGGTTTATGTTGATGATTAATCTTGTTTCTAGAGTTTTAATATTATTTTTTTGATGAAGTTATGATTTAATTAAAGCATGAATTTATTTGTTGTTCATGAAATTTTAAATTATTGTTTTATAAAATTAAAATTCTTGATTTACGGGTTTTAATGATTAAAACTTCAATATCATGATCATGAATTCTTGTTGGGTAATTTATGAAGTTTAGAATGATTTTAAAGGCTTTAATATGAATTAGATTGCTGTCCAAATTTTGTACGCATAAAATCATTAGAATAAATATTAAAACATGTTTTGGTTTATGAAAATTATTCTTAAGCATAGCTTGGTTTCAAATGATGTTAATTGATTGTAAAAGTGTTTTATGATGAACTTATCATGAACTTATTATGTTTTTTTATGAGTTTTAGATGAATAAATAAAGTTGTATATTTTTATTAACACATTTATGCTAATAAAAATAGTAACTTGCAATATAGTAGATATATTATTTTTAATGCATCTCTGTGTTGTATATTGATCTTAGGACATAACTATAGTGTTTTATGATCAAATATAATATTTAAAGGTTAAGATGTTTTTTATGAAGGTTTACAAAGCTGCATTTTTGGAAAATTACCCAAAAAAAGTATTTTGCAGTAGAAAAATTAAAACAAAGTATGGAATTGAATTGATAGAGACCATCACTAGTGGAAAAATTCCTCATCGTAACACCCTATTTATAACGGGCCTTTTATTTGATCGTTACAAATGAGGTTATTGTAACGGGCATTTTGTAAAAATGTTAAAAAACCAACTTTTTTGACCACCTTATGGTTATTTGTATCGGGCTAAATTAATGCCTGTTACAAACAGTTTTTTTGAACTATATTGTTTGGTGCCCGTTACAATTGTGGTAGTATTTACTCGACTTTCATGAATATGTAATGTACAAAGTTATGCCCATTACAATTAAACTCAGTAAAAACTAAAAACTGTAAACATTTTTTATATACATTTTGGTGAAGAAAACCGAATCTTAGGGTTTGTCAAACCAATATCAAACACCTCCAAAACCCAACAAAAATAATAATAATAATAATATAAAATAAAATAATAATAATAATAATAATAATATAATATAATAAAATATATAATAATAATAATAATAATTAATAATAATAAATAATAATAATTAATAATAATAATAATAATGAGAGGTTTTCTCAAAAAGAAAATTGGCAGGGGTTAAAAGTGGTTGTCAATTCCAGAAATGAACTCACTACCCATCGTATTTGACAAATATGTGATCAATAGTTTTTGACCTAGAGTTATTGTCAGGTTGTATGTAATCCAAATGTTGTTTTTTTGTTGTATGTAATCCAAATGTTAACCATGTTGCTAATTAGTAAAAGTGATTTGAGTGCCACGAAAAACAAAAGCACTAAAGGACGGTGTTAAAAGTTGAATTGTCTGGTTTTGACTTTTGACATAATCATAATGCATGGTAGTAGTTGAGTTAGGAGGCACATTTTTTTTACATTGTTGAGTGAGAAGTTTCTTCTCTCTTACCAATGGCCATCTCGGAAACTCCATGAGTTGCATACTATGTTCGTTACATTTAATGTTGTATAATAATTAGTTCACCATATTCTTGTGCAAATGAGTTGTGATTCATGCTTATATGTAGGTGGTGAAGCTCTTAAATTAGAAGAAGTAGGTGTCGTAAATTCGGAAAAACCAATTACTAACATTTACATATCTACTTGGTATCAATTATTAAACATGAATGTGCTATATAAAATACTTATCTACTTCAATAGTTGTATGATGTATTGAATTTGAGTATGTATGAAGTATACATTTATCAATCTATTACTTAGTTGTTATTTGGGATGATGATGACTATATTATGTAAAGGTATTTGTAAGATTACAGAAATAATTTATTAAATATTGATGTAAGAATTAATTGATTTACAATCAAACTTTTTGCATTACCCGCATGTGCCTGGATACCCATCCAAGAGTTACTCATTAGGAGTAAGTTTTGAATTGTCCCCGTTTTGGGACTGTTCTTGGTTGTGTAGTCACACTTAGGTGGTGAATGTAATTCTTTTTTTGATTCAATGAAAATGATGGCAACAGGATTTCTGCTATATGTTCTTCGGGTACAAATGAAAATAATCTATTTGCATTATGTACTTGGGAACTGTAGGGAAGTGCTGCCGGATTTTCATTTGAATTGAAAATAGAATTACATTTATTAGTGGGATTACACCTCCAAGGATGGGTTAGGTTGGAGTGATAAGTACCCTTTTGCCTCAATCGCATACATTATACACTTTATGATTTCAAATTATATGATGACATTGGTGTTTATTTTAATTATACATATTATGTTTTATATGTGTGCATAGTTTATTAAGGAAGATGTCAAAAGATCGTTTGTGCATGTATGGCAGCAGGGATTCCTCAGCCTTTGTACATGGGTTTTTGAACGGTGCAATTGTACTGAGGCTTATAAAGCTAGTGGACGGGATAACATTGAGGGCTTTTATTGCCCTTGTGTTAGTTGTGAAAATGTTGATACGGTTGACCTTATTCAGAAACTTAAAGAACATTTATTTCTTAAAGATTTTCGAGCTAATTACTAAGTCTGGGTTTATCATGGTGAGGATGGAGTGTATGAACATAATTGTCAATCACATAATGTCAATGAAGTTGATGAAGATGACCTTTTTCATTCCAATGACGATGTACCTATTAGCGACGAACGAGAACACGATGAGGATGTAGATCGTGTTGATGAAATGATGGAGGGTTTGGAGGATTCACGTTTTGTAGAATCTATTTCAGCTGCCTCTCAAAGACCATTGTCCCTAGGGTGTACCAAGGTGACAAACTTTACGCCATGTTGGAACTGTATAGTATCATGTCAAAGTACAATTGGTGTGACACGGGATTTACAAAATTGTTAAATACTTCGAGTCGCATGTTTCTTGAGCCCAATGAGTTTCCTAAGTCAACATACTATGCAACAAAGCTAACGTGCCCTTTTTGGCTATCAAATGAGAAAATCCATGCTTGTCCTAATGATTGTGTATTTTACCGAAATGAATATGAATCATTATCCATGTGTCCAAAGTGCGCAGTGTCGCGCTACCAGCGGGAAGGGGCCTGAGGTTTCATAGGTCCCCCACCAAAAGTGTTATGGTATGCCCCATTTATACCTAGGTTCAAGCTGTTATTTTCAATTAAGAAAGATGCAATAAATTTAAGGTGGCATGGAGAAGGGAGAATGAAGTCGTCGAGTTTGCTACAACATCCATTAGATTGTCCCGAATGGAAGAACATTAATCGGAAAAATCGAACATTTGGTGCAGAAAATCACAATCTAAGGCTTGGATTGTGCACGGATGGAATGAACCCTTTTGGTACCCTTAGTTTAAAGCATAGTCCGTGGCTTGTGATTTTGACTATCTACAAACTTCCTCCATGTCTTAGTATGAAACAAAAGTACGTTATGTTGTCGCTTTTGATGTCTGGTCCTTAACAACCTGGTAATGATATTGATGTTTATCTTGCCCCATTGGTTGACGACTTGAAAAAATTATTGCATAATAAGACATTTGTTTAGTGGTTTTACCAGCGTGTGATTGTCAGACAACTTGAAGGTGTTTCTGAAAATGTTAGGTGGTTGGCTTTTGGACCACGAGACACTGTTACTTGGTATATGAGGGATATGATATGAACAGGTATACATATTGGACCACTAATCAAGATCTAATCTCCCGATATAATCAGAACAGTGGTGTTACCATTATAAGCCTCACCTACATTTTATGCTAGTGCAAAAGATTAATCTCCTGTGGATGCTAAGATGTTGTATTATGGGAAAAAACAAGAAGTATGGAGTTGGACTACTCTTCTTCTAAAGTTGGTCTTTTCAATTGCAAGGGGATCGATAGTTGCCGGCGTTACTCATCTAGAACGGATGACCTTTGTGGGTTTACTCTAATAGACAGCAGGCGAATGCATAAAAGTGATGAGAAAATTATACTTGCTGTCCAACCTAAGCAAGTCTTCTACATAACTGACCCAGTTGATCCCAATTGGTCTATTGTAGTACTGGGTAAAAGAAGTATTCTTGGTGTAGGTGATATAGATGATGAGGAAGAGCATGATGCCTTTAAGGATTCTCCACCTTTCATAGGTCCCAATACTACTATGGTTGACTACGTTGCAGATGACTACAACTACATGCGTGACGACCATACAGAAGGAATAGTTGTTGATGTATAATTGTGCTTGATGAGGTACAATTTAAGTTTAACGAATGTAGCTTTAACGTGAAATTGTATTGATATATACATATTCTAAAATTTGTTTTTTACTTTACTTTTATAATAATTTAGATAATACACTTTTAGTATCATGAGTTGTTTTTTTTCTTACCCATGTTAATGCTGGTCTTATTAATTTATTGGTTTAAATTGAACCCATGTTGTTAAAGTAGTATTTCTTATATTGATATGTCTTGTGTATCACTCGCCTTATGTGTCAATGTTTTTATGCTTTTAATATATGCATAGTACATTGTTACTATCGTCAATTGAATGACCATGTTTTCCCTGTATTTTTGTCAGGTGTGGTTTAACCTTTGTTGCAAGGGGCAGTGATGATGATGTAGATACTACTGATGGTTGTAGTTCAGATTCTGATCCATCGTATTCTGCGCGTAAAGAGGTTGATCAACGAGAACCGGAAGATGTCGAGTATCACAAGTTACTTGACCATATTGTATTGCATGAGCAAATTGTCGAAGAAGCTGCCCCCATTCAAGACCAACAACTTGTTGAAGCCCCTCTTAGACATGAAGCCCACCCCCCCCCCCCCCCCTACTAAACAACAACATATTGTGGTGCCATCAACAAGTGCCAGCTCTCAGTCGCAAAAGGTATAAAAGAAGACAAGAGGTTCAGCTAAAGGAGTCCAAGCAAATGAACCTATGTTCCTGCAGTACAATCAATATGGCCAACCGTGTGGAAAGTGGCGTACCAAGTACGGTACACATCTAGGGTTGTGAGTGAGGAAACTTACCATTTTGGATAAATGGGAAGATGTTAAAGTTGGTGTAAAGAAAGCTTTGCGGCAAGATACAGTGGTAAGCTTTAAACTTTTTTGCAAGATTTAGTATTTTAGGCTTTTTTCATTATACTCAAAATATTAACCTACACCAATGCTTTGCACATAAACTATTCCATATTGATCCTCATGATAACAAGGAAAATGTCTTCAACTTGGGCGTTGCGCAGCGATTTAGAGACTTCAATTCCAAGTTAGTAAGACGTTGGATCAACAAGACAAGGAAGAAAGAGAAGACAACATCAAGCAATCAAGGGGGTGATGAGAGAGAGGAAGATGATTAGATGCATTGGGAGCTTTATCCTCACATCACAGAAAGCATCTGGTTAGCATTTGTGGCCCAAAAGACCACACCAGATGATGTTGTAAGTTTGAAAATTAGAAATAAAATGTGTATTGTTCCAATTTGTAAGCTTAAATAAGCATAATGTAAAAACATTTTTTGGGAAAAGAACTTTATGTTGCGGTCACACTAAATAACCGCAGCATAAAGTCTTAATTTTTGGAGGGAAAAATACTTTATGCTACAGTCATCTATAACAACCGCAGCATAAAGTCTTAATTTTTGGAGGGAAAAATACTTTATGCTACAGTCATCTATAACAACCGCAGCATAAAGTCTCAATAATATTGGAGGGAATCTAACTTTATGATGTGGTTATTTATATGACTGCAGCATAATGTCTCAATAATAAAGTTACACTTTATGTTTCACCAATGACGGCAGCATAAAGTTTTTACCCTTTTACATCTCTGGCATATGCGGCGGTCAAAAAGCGAAGCAAAAGATAGGCTTTTGACCGCAGCATAAAGGTTTTTTTCTACTAGTGGGATGAGTCCTT
Organism: Suaeda aralocaspica; assembly: GCA_016808085.1. Lineage (NCBI taxonomy): Eukaryota > Viridiplantae > Streptophyta > Magnoliopsida > Caryophyllales > Amaranthaceae > Suaeda > Suaeda aralocaspica. The sequence goes on along the minus strand of PYUH01001176.1, from coordinate 62,713 downwards.
TCTTTTCATATCTTCGAGTCTATGTTATTAGGATTAAGATCGTTATTACATCTTAGCCTTCATTTTGTTATTTTTCTTCTTAATTAATAACATTCCATATTTTTCTAAAATCAATAAAACTAAAATAAAAAATTTTTAAAAATAATTAATATTGGACATGCTCGAAAAGCCTATAACTCCACGAAATAAAACCATTTTCTTACCACCATCATTTCGTCTATCCACAACATCGACTTAACCACCTTATACCTCATATTTATTTTAGTGCGTAGGAAAAGACGTGTGCAAAAGAAAAAAAAAAAAAAAGAAGGGAATTTTAAAAGCCATCAATTCAAAATCGAAATCCAGAGTCAACTCATCTCAAGATAAAGTCAAAAGCACATCTACGCACCATTCTCCTCTAACCGTTCCCTACATCCAAAGTACTCTCTAATCATAACATTCTATGCTCCAAAACTAAAACCCAGAATTTCAAATCCCAAACTCCATTGAATTTTAATTAAAAAATCTAACTTCACCAAGCCAAGTCCGAAACACAAATATCAAAGCCAAAAACTCATAGCCATAGTCCAAAATCCTAAAATGTTAAAAACGAAAGTCTAATTCCCCCTCAAGCTTGAAATCCAACACCCTCTTCAAGCATGTCCAAAGCCCACTAGGTTTAAAACCCAAAAGGGTGTCGTAGGCAAAAGTTAAGGCACTCACATCTATCGTACAAACATTTTCACGAACTACAATAGGTTTGATTCCGTAAGGATACGTAGGTAGCCTCGCCCTAAGGTCCGACCACATCAATAAAAGAAAATGAGGTCAAGTCAATTATCATAGAAGTTTGAAGCATAATTCTTTAGTGTTGAACCTGACATAAACTTGAGTTTGAACTATCATCTCTCAACAAACCCCATCTCTCTTGTCATCATCTTTACCCTTGAGTTTGAAATTTGGCAAATTTTAGTTTTCGTGATCCTTAGCTTTTCTTGCTACACCCTTTAGGGACTCTCCTATTCCTCCTTATCCATCATAATTGTCTGGCTCTTGCTCATCAAATTCAACTCATGTAGAAACAAGCAATGCAATTTTTATCTCTCCATGATTAGGGGCTTGCATCGTCATAAGAGTTTTCTTCTCTTACTACGGAGCAACATGTTCAATTAACGAACTTGAACAACGAAAACTTAATTCACAAGCACATGATAGCAAAGATCTTCTTTCCAAGCTTGTTGGGCCTTTATCATTAAAGGTTTTCCCATATATTGACTTAACTAATGTCAATGGGAATCAAATAAGGTTTTACTTCAATGCTAACGATGATCATAAAAAATTTTACACCATGCCCAATCACCAAAAGCTGTGGGATTTCTCCCATGACAACTTAATTCACAATGGCTCTAGCCGGCCCTATCCTACACGCCAATAAACAACCAATTGGGGGCTTATGTCATCACAACAGTTCCCGTGCATCCTTTTCATTCCTCTTCTTCGTGAAACGACGTGCTCAAGTGACCAACTCCAGAAATCATACACATCTTTGCTTCTCTTACCTCCTACATTCACTTCACAAAACCCAATTCATAGCTTAAATCTTAATCACATAAGTCTTTGCCACATAGCTCCTAATAAACAAAAGTATTCACCTTAGACCTACAAACGCCATATGAGGTAATTACCCAAATAATTCAATGCTTTGCAACACTCCTCAAATTCAAACTTAACGGTTATCATCACGTGCTGAGGGCTTGATTCTCAATAACCTTCTCGTACATCAAAAGCAACTCTACCATGCATATTTTTACAAAATATCAAATCGTCATGTGCTTACTTCCTTGATCAATTTTTGTAATACAGTAAGTTTAGGTGCATTGTACTCCTTTTGTGCCTTTTTTAGGGGGGAGAGTCGGTACCCCTCCATAGTCACCCAAAAATAGGGCTAATTTTTGCATTCATCATTGCATATAGGATAACATGCATACACGAGTCAACAAATACATAAGTCAAAGTCAAGTTTAGATCAATGATCAAATTCAAAAACACACATCTAAGATTAACCCTAAACATGCAATTCTAGGGCCCAGTTATGTGAAAGTTGAAAATGTTGGAGGATAAAAAAAGATACCAATTGGGGTTTCACCCAAACAATGTTCTCAACCAAGCCACACTAAGCGTCACATTATCATGTGGTGGTCTCATCAATCTCTCATCAAACATTAAGGGTGAAGCATGAATCAACAAGTTAATCATATCACATGACACTAGGTTACCAGCCTAAAGAGCATGCATTGGCTAAACTAGCCGACTGTCAAATATATCAATGACGGGGGGGCTAATGCCACAAATCCCCATGAAAAAAACGTTCCTTACACCTCAACTCCACAAATACCCTATTTCCACAAAATATCCAAAGCACATTATTAAGCCAAATGCACTTCCAATCCAAATACAACAAATCAAACTCAAATAATTACATCATCATCAAACTAATATTTCCCTACGATAACGAAATATATTTATGTACATAATCAGGCGATAATCATCTTTCAACACGACTTTCATTTGCATTATGACATTTCCCTATCATTTAAGCGTGTCTAAACTGGAAAACATATCAAACCATTGATCATATCACATTTCCCTACGACCGAAGCGTGTCTAAAGTGGAAAGCTGTAACATTAGGCGATACTCACTATGTTCAAAAGGCCCCTAGAAAATTAACCTAGGTCATCTCCTCTAAAAGGCCGCTAGGAGATCAACCCAGATCATCATGTTCAAAAAGCCCCTAGAAAGTTAAATCATGTCCAAATCTATAAAACCTAAATTTTCAGACAATTATGGAATTATCATTCACAAGATACACCGTTAGACAAGTTTGACATCATCATCAAATAGCTTCCTTTATGACATAAGTGTTTGAAGGGAGTAAACACATCATTACAGCTTTGCCTATACGATAGAGACATCTAAAGGGAGCTACCTAACGATCAAGGCGCATCTAAAGGAACGTAACCACAAAAATACAATCACACATTTCCAATACTATCAAAGTATCTAAAGGAAAGCAACTATTCATCCCAACAATCGAGGCGCAACCATGGGAACTTCTCACCAGCGGAACCAGGTGCTTCCAATGGAGATCACACAAGTGCAGGTGAGACTAACCTTTGTTTTGCAGGTACCGAATACTTTTAGTCTTGTCTTATGAGACTAATACTTTGACTCAGTCAAAGTGGGGGCTAACTGTAGACGCTTATATTTGGTCCCACTTAATGACCGATGATTCATGTGTACCATGTCGCAACATGTCCATTTTCTTAAAATTGATTGCTTGAAAAAAAATCTAAATAACTAATTGATTAAAGTTGTTGCCGGAAATGATAAACCAATTATAAGTCACAATGGTTGAAATACGCTTAAATTAATTTCTTAATTTTCATTCTATTTTCTTATTTTAATCTCTTATTTTATTTTTCAATATTACATTATGTTGTTTTATTTTATTTTTATTTTATTTTTATTTTTATTTTATTTTATTTTTATATTATCTACTGTTTAACTAATTTTTATTCTTATCTTTTATTAATTTCGTTTTCGAAAATGTAGAAAATAATTTGAACGTATGAATGTGACCAGATACGACGAACCGTGTAGAAAGGCTAGTAAGGAATATGGTAACTTTAGGTTTACGGAAATGTATAAGTTGGACTGTGGCAGTGAATGTCATAATATTTCGTAATATACCATAATATTTTGGAATATGGAAACAAATGTTAGAACTATGTAGTCTCTAAAGATTCAACGGTGAAAATATAGAAATACGAAGTTCGAGCGCATAGGCGCCGAAAGAGTGGCAGAACACTCAACCCAAGCAACCAAGCGCCCACCGAGCAACCAGGATGTAATACCCCATATTTTCACTTATTTTAAGGACATAATTTCGTATTTTATGTGTAGATATTCTTAGTATTTTAATTGGAAAAATTAAGTTCAATAAATTTATTCAACAAAGAAAATTTGATTAAGTGTTACTTAAAATAATTATTTTATGTTTTCTATAGTTTATAAATAATATTTATGTCACTTTGAGATATATTAAATATTTTAACAAGTTTCATCAAATAGAATTTTCAAGGTTTCCTAAATTGTATTAAAACAAGGGCACAAAAGTAATGTCAAGCATTAGGGTATTTATGTAATTGCACCAAAACCTACATGGGCCTATAAATACCCCATAGAATAAGAATTTTCAGATTTATTTGGCAATTTAGTAGGATTTTTTTAAAAAAGAGGGCGCAATTTCCGGGAAAAAAGTCCTCGTCATTGCCGGCAACCTCCCCTCGTTGCCGAATGCCATCACCGCTCTGCTGCCGAATGCCACCGCCAGCCCCTTCTTCCTTCTCCCCTTTTTGTTTGGTATATTTCTAATCTATCAAAAAAACAAAAAAAACTTTTCTTCCTCTTTTCGTTTTAGTCCAATTATGCATAAATTTATGCTTATAATTATAGTGAAGGTTATGGACAAGTTTAATTTCCAATGTAAATGGTTAGTTTAGAGTTGTTATAGAAGTTAGCCAACATAGTTTTAATTTAGTTACGATTTTCTCTATGTAGGAGAATTCGAGTTAGGAGACTTTTAGAAGTTGTGGTATATCACCACTATTATACATGGTACGTAAGTACTAAAAGCAATTATTAAAGTAGAATTCATGCTTGAATTGTTGACTTTATATGCTATGTTTGTTATTATACGCTATCTTTTGGTTTACATGGAGTTGACTTGCATGAGAAGTTATGTTAGCATGAAAGTATGATTCATGTATTGTTTTGACAATCCACATTGATAACATGTTTAAATTTATTTATATTCATATTATATGCTGAGTAATTTGAATGTTAAAGTTATTCGAGAGTTTTGCTAAGTCGATAAAGAAGAAAGGAAAGTCAGTCAAGTTGATTAGTTACTCAATAAACAAGAAAGGCAGTTAGTGAACATTTTTTCACATGTTTAAAAGAAGCAAATGAGTAAATAGTTTGCCACTAACAGTTAATGTGTGGTAAAGGAAGTTTAGTTTAGTTAAAGGACACACAAAAATATTA